>JABUQX010028810.1:7500-26871 GCA_015478945.1 Trachelipus rathkii | reverse complement strand
TAATTATATATTATAATATATATATATATATATAATTATATATATATTATACTAATAATTATATATATATATTTAATATATATATATATATATATATAACATTATATAAATATATATAAATATATATTTATAATATATATATATATATATATATATATGAAGATTAGGCTTAATATTTGTAGGGCCATTAGGTGAACCAATAAGAATCCTCTTATGGTTTCATAATTGTACTTTTGACCCCATTATAAAAATGAACCACACAAGATTAAAAAGAGTTCGTTTGGTACCCGGATGGGGATATTTTTCTCAATCTTTGTATATTATATCATATATATATATATATATATATATATATATATATATATATACTTATATATAATATAATAATATATATATATTATTATAATATATATATATAATAATAATATATAGATATATATATATATAAATATTAGTGTGCACGCGATGTGTGTTTGTGCGGCGTGCGGTAAACTATCTTTCTTAAGTTTGTTCTTTTGGGCCCAAAAAAGTTTTTTTTTGGTTTTTTTTTTTTAATTTTTTCATTTAATTTTTTGGCGTTTTCTGTTATATTTGACTTTAAGAATATTAATCTACCAAAATTAGTAATTTTATACTAGTTTTATAAGCTTATTTCAATGCTAACTACTCCTGAATAATTTTCAGACAAAAAACTGAATTGTATAATAACATCGAGTTCATTTAAATTATTTTTTGGAAGAAGATTATTCCAAAATTCTTAAATGTTTTTTTTAGCGTTAATTGAGGGAATTGGAACAACTTGACGTTTGCGAAATTTTCTCTCTACTCAAACATTAACAATCAAAAAGAAACGATTGGCTAACTTAATACCATTAAAAATATTATATATATATATATATATATATATATATATATTATATATATATATATATATATATATATATATATATATATATATAATATATATATATATATATATCATATATATATATATAATTTTTATTTTATATATATAAATAATATATATATATATATATACAGGCGTCCCTCGTAGAACGCGGGAGCGTGAGGATTACATATATATATACTATCATATATATAATAATATAAATAATAAATATCATACACTAAACTACCCTTAAACATATATATATATAATATATAAATATATTATATTAATTATATATATAATATAATATATATATAATATATATATATATATATATATATATACTATATCCCCTGCTCCTATAAAAAGGATAAAATAAATAATTAAAAAAATTGCTATAATATTTTGTATAATAAAATATTATTCTTCCTCTCTTAAACACAGTTTTAAAGATGATTGAAAACTTCTCCGTTTATATTGTGTAGCTGTGATGAACACTCATTATAACCACTCATTTATAGCCAGATCTATTAGTCTTTCCTTCTCTGCAAAATTGAGAAGTATGTTTTGAGCCCTTTGAGTGCACCACTAGAAATATCTTTCTGATGTGGGACGCCGAGAGTAAGGATAGATTCTAAAATCTGGGTAACTATCTAAAGTGCTCTGTAATCAAGTTTGGTTACAAAATTTGTAAGAAAATTTTAATATGATATCGAATATTGAATTTACTAAGATTTAGTAAGTATGGAATCTGTGACTTACGAACTTACTCCTTCTAGAACTGGTCTTGAAAAGATCATCATGAAAATAGGAAATTGCAATTGGGCTTTGATATTTTTTTCATATAACATTGATTATGATTCTCGGCATAGCTCAATTTTCCTCAATTAATTATAAAAAAGCAGAAATTATATGTTTACAACTTCCACATGTCTTTATTGAAAAATTTAATCCGATGTTTCGCGAAAATCTTTTTAAAAAAATCTTATAAAACAACAAAACATCACATTATTCAATCCATATAAAGCAGTTTGCTGTCGGCTAATGATGGAAGACATATATGTTGCACATTAATAAGGTGAAGAGAGAAATTGAGTTAATAATTAAACTTATAATGAATTCGCTCGTGGTTATTACAGATTTCAAAAGATTTGAAGTTTTTGAAGAAGTTCAATTTCTTGATCCATTTTTCCTCTAAAGCTTCAACAATTGCTTTAAAAACTTCCCTAAATAGCCTCTCCTCTCTCATCTCTCTCTCTCTTCTCTCTCTCTCCCTCTCTCTCTCTCTCCTCCTCTCTCTCTCTCTCTCTCCTCTCTCTACTCTCTGCAAACAACCAACTTAAACTTTCCAACCCAACCTGTTTTCGCTTATTCAAAATTAAGTTCGTCCATTTTGTTCTCTGGAAAAAATTTTTCCTATTATTTATTAAAATAGTTTCCCGTCTTGATAAAACAAAATAGTGCCCAATTGTTTTCGCTGTGACAGTAGTTTCTAATGTGTTGTAATCCAAGTCAATGCCAACAGCAATCAACATACAATGCCGCTGGATTTTTCGACAATTTGAACACTTCTATCTAAAACTTTTCTTCATTGCTGCTACACCATCATGTCGTTTGTCAAATCGAAAGCCGCTAATATTATTTAAATTTTCCTCAGAAGTATTGTCTCTACTAGAGATTCTCCTTTTGTTGCTTTCAACAGCCAACTAAACTTTTCACAAACTTAATTTTTCTTGATTCCACAAGTTATCATTTTTATTATTCTTATTAAATTAAGAGTAAGAGACTCAATCCATAATTTTTTTTTGATAATATGAAAATTTCGGGGGTGGGGGAGTGACTTCAAACACCTCAACCACCCCCTGGCTACGGCTTTCCATAATATATATATATATATATTATATATATAAAATATATATATATATATATATATATGTAATATATATATATATATACTTTATATATATATATAATATAAATATATATATATATATATATAAATATATATTTTATTAAAAATATATATATATATTATACCGGTGAGGTATAATATATATATATATTATATATATATATATATATATATATATATATATATATATATATATTATATATATAATATATATATATATATTTACTATATATTATATATTATATATTATATAATATTTATATATATATATATATATATATATATATATCTAAGTATAAATATATATATATATAATATATATATATAATTTATATATATATATATAATATAAATATAATATATATTAATATTATGATATATAATATATAATAAATATATATATAATTATAATAATATATATATATATAATATATATAATATACTATATATTAATATATATATTATTATATATATATATAATATAAATATATATATATATATATATATATATATACTAGTATTAGTAGTCAGTCCATTTCGAAGTAGGAAGTACAAGGTTAGAAAGAGTAGTGAAGAGTGAAGAATGTTTTTATCTGCCAGCAAAGTTTGTTAAAGGAAACTTCTGGAGAGCCCCAAGAAAAGAGAATTATACAACTCTGAATTTCCTCTTTCGATTCGAAAATGGAGGAAGGATGAGTATATGACGACTATGACGCTATTGTTAAGAAACTCTAACATATTGAACCAGGCGACCTAGTATTTTTATTTAAAAAAAAAAGTTAAAAAAGGAGTTTACTACAATACTTCCATATCATTCAACTTACATACATACAAATTCAATTGGATCTGCCTATCTATCTATCTATCTATCTATCTATCTATCTATCTATCTAATCTACTATCTATCTATCTATCTATCTATCTATCTATCTAATCTATCTATTCATATCTATCTATCTATGCTATCTATTATATATATATTTATACCTATATATATATTATATATATATATATTATATAATATAATATAATGTTCTTTATTAATAATATATATATATATATATATATATAATATATACATATATATATATATATAATATGATAATATATATAGTATATATTATATATACATATATATAAAGTATATCATTATATATATATATAATATATATATATAGTGTGGACACCTATATATATATATATATTATATCATACTATATATAATATATATATAAATTATAATAATATATATAGATAATATATACTATAAGTAGCTTATATACTATATCTATTATATATAGTGCCTCTCCGTGTGTGCTGTAGTGTTTGAGTATGTAAACTAGCACATGGCCCAAAACATAAGAGGTACTCCATATCCTTTAGCTCCCTTTTCGGCAACTTTTTGTTTATAAATGTTATTTTCTTGATAACAATAAATATATTTTTCTATTAGAAGCTTTTTAAACATTCCCAAAAACACAGAAAGAGGAGCTAATACGGAAAAAAGAAATGCAATGCCTTTTGAAATTATTTATGATTCCGTGCAAGATCTCTAGGTTGATTGCTTAAATAGCATTTCACAACCATATACTTATTTTTGAAAAACATGGACCGTATAGAATAGAATGAATTGACTAACGACTTGAAAAGTAAGTACATAAGTACTCCAGGACAATGCCCACGATTAAGGAGCACAGTAAACCACTTTCACAAGTATTTTTCTTAGTCTACGTTAGTTTCCAAGAGGCAGCACAAGTCCACAAAAATAAAAAAAGTGGAATTAGTGAAAACTAGTATTGTATTGTTTATATAACTTCCTATTTAGTACAACAACATATTTTAAAACGAAACGCATCATACGTCGGAGAAGCACTAAACAACGAGATAAAAGTCGGTACATACATGCTAAATACATTATCCGAAAAAGTAGTAACCACCCGAATTTAATCTTACCTGACTTTTATAAATATCTACGGGAAAAAAAACGTTAGTATAAGAATGCTCAGCCCCATGGTACAACGCAATAATAAATCATATCAAGAGAAACAGTAGGATAAAAAAAAATAACAGATCAGAGTACTCGGTTAAATTTATATTGCCATGGCCGTTCTCCTGCTTCCCATTCAAACAAAAAGGTTATACAAATATCCTCTATACCATTAATGTTATAAGTTTAAGTGCAAGGTTTTAAAAAAACACAAATAAAATTCAAGGAAGAAAGATTTTAAATTGCTGCGCTTCTTTTCCCGTAAGAACCTGAACAACTCCGCAAAAAAAATGTATTCAATAGGGAATTTCTCGGCGAGATTCTTGCCAACCAATACAAATCCTGAAAACATACCAACCTGGAATCGCAATGGAAAATTTTCCAGTCGGGACAATTCCGATTAAAGTATTGCAAATACCCCAAAAGAAACATTTCTTAGTGGGAATCTTCCGGGTCAATTCATAAGTTTCCAATCATTGAGTTCTGATATGATCTTTGGCGAAAATTTTTCTATAGGAACATTGGGGATTTTTGCGATTGGGAATTTAATTTTGACATCTTAAAAGACCAATGGATCCCATGGGAAACACAATATCTGGTCTGTCTTTTAAAAAAAGAAATAGTATCAGGAACAATGAGTAGGTGCAAATCTTTAAAAAGTTGAGAGGACTTTATAATGAAAAGTCTCAAAATTTTATAATAACTATGGAACAAGTGGAATAACTTTTTTGTAAAGTTTTAATATAGGCCAGAGCATCGGCAACAAGAAAGAAGAAACATAACCATACTAATATAAACCGTAAGTAAATTGTCCAATTTATGGTAAATCGTTGATTTTAGCCCTCATCATATTGATATTTTTTTTAGAGAAAGTAACGATTTGAATGTTTTGATATGAAGAAGCAAACTCCTGCTTACATGCGTTTGCCACAAATTACGTATTATTTAAGGAATCTTATTTGTGTTATGTTTTCATACTATTATTTCTTTTACCCGTTCGCGAAAATAAAGTTAGTTATCGATAAAGTTTTATAAAGAGTAGACAATTTTCGGTGTTATATTTTTTTTTTACTTAACAAAACTTCCTAAACGCTAAATTAATGGATCCTTAAATCGAATTTAAATATAAAAATTCGGTTCAGGCGGTATATTGATGATATGACGGAGCTGCGCGGCACATTGCATGGCCTTCTTCATTACCCACGGAGAGAAAGATATTACAAAACTTATCGGAAAATTTAAATACGATATTTCGTATAGATGAGCCTAAACACACATTACACTCCACGATTCCCCCGTGCAATACACCGACCCGAGACTCACTCACCCCCTCATCGCCACATGAAGCCATGTCTGACAAACCCAGAAAATCCCAGGGCCACGCCAAGCATGCACACACCCAGACACTCACTACAGAACAAACCTTCCTCTGAATGACCTCACCAAAATAAACGACACGTGCAACACGTGGATCGCCACAACACAACAAACGAACGAGTCACTCACGACAAACCCCAGCCCTCAAGACCATAACAAATTCCTGAAAGTTTGTGTTACCCACTCTATTCTAGACTTACCTCCTTTTCAGTCTAGGTTCCAATTCTAATGACCTACTGAACACGAGGTATCGTCTTACAGGGATTCCACAGAACACACCAAAAAACAAAGATAAATCCCGTGGCAACAAATATAGTTACAAACCAACTACTTACGCACTATTTTCCCAATCATTCCTGTATAATAATATATTATATTATATATATTTATAAATATATATATATTATAATATATATAGTATATAATATATATTTAATATATAATATATATATATATATATATAATAATATAAAATATAATATATATTAGAAACTTATATATATATATATATAATATATACTATATAATATATATATATATATTATATATATATATATAATATATTTATATATATATATAATATATATATATATATATATAATATATAATATAATTATATATAAATTATTATATATATATAATAATAATATTATTAGTATATAAATAGATATATATATAAATATATATAAATATATAATATATAATATATATATATATATATTATATATTATAAGATAATATATATATATATATTTTATATATATAAAATAATTATATATAATATATTTAATAAATATATAAATATAAATATATATAGAAGGAGGATTATGTCGACGCACCCGCAAAGAGAAGCGATTTCTGCTAATACCCCTCCATTGAGCCAAAGCAAAACCCGCGGAAGTTTGTTAGGATTTTTTAAATGAGTTCATCCTTTGTTGCATTCCATTGCTCTCTAGATTAGCCTTTTATAGCGTTTTTTACATTCCTCAGAGAGTTTTCAGCATCACTCAAACCTTACGTAGGAGACAAGTAGACTCTAAAAATACCCCCCCAACCCACCCTCTTCTTTCACAATTATAATAGATAATGCGAAACTTAATCTGTTTCGAGATTTGGAGAGCAGCATTCCAAGACAACGACCCCCGTCCACTGTTTCCATCACATCATTGATGAGTTGAGGGCGACCGGTGATGAAGTTGGTGGCTCTAAAGAGTTTACAGCCCATCTTTGCATCGGGTACACGACCTTCTTTTTCATTAATTTCCGAAAACATTCACGTCTATGTTTTAAATTCGTGCAACTTATCAAGAGACATCGCTGCAAAATATTAATATTCCTTTAAACCTAAAAAATATTTGCATTCGTTGAAAAACGAAAAATAATCTCTTCTGCTTCTCTAATATTCAAACTCATTTCTAAACATATTTTGCAAAAATACTCAACTCTTACGCTTATGCTCCATTCCCCTTATTCTCTTCTGTAGCTATCTTCCGATGACACAATTGCGAATCATTCCTTTATGCTAAGCTGAACTTTCACTCAAATCCTGCCTCCAATTCCACTTTAGGCGATTCCCGGTGCTATTCCTCACTTACTAAACCTTACTCCTCCCAGCCTCATTTATAACCTAACATCTTATAAAGACGTTATTTCCACTTCTCCCTGAGCATAAATATTATAGAATGCGTAGGTCCTGCCTGGATATCTTAGTGTGGTTCTCAAAAAATTGTTAATTTTATCTTACATTTGCCTCATTAAACATTTCGTGTACTGTCTTTTCACTTCGACCTTCCCTTCCCTTCACGACCCTGCTTGAAACGTTTCTCGTCCAGTGTGGTGATGCGTAGGGATCCCTTTTAACCCCTCGTCACTATCTTCGTTGTCGCTTTAAACTTCCGTTCTTTTTAAAGTTTATCGAAATATATCCTTCAACAGAAGATTGTTAACATGTACAGTTCTTCCATCTTGTCACGAGATCGCCATTATGGCATATCTAAAAACTCTATAACTGGTACTTCTCTCCATCCATCAAGCCTCAGGCTCTATATTCTCTCCTCTCTCTCTCTCATCTCTCTCTCTCTATCTCTCTCTCTCTTCTCTCTCCTCTCTCTCTCTCTCTCCTCTCTCTCTCTCTCTCTACTACTCTCTCTTCTCATTATATTTATTTGGAAGGGATCACATATTTTCCTTTTAAGAGAGATTGGGTGTCCAGAGGCACCTTCAAAATTACTTCATTCCACCCCTGTTGTTTACTCTAATAAGTACAGGGAATGTTGTTCGCCCGTAAGCCGAGAATATTTGACACATCTCCATGGCTCCTGCGCGCTACACAAACCACACACACCACACAACACACACACACACACACAACACACACAACCACAACACACACACACACACACACACAACACACACACCACACACCACACACAACCACACAGTCTCTCCATATAATAGATTGAAACTGTTGTATCTCTCATCCTATTCATATATCAGTTAATTACAATGGACATTTGCTCTTTGACTCTCCAAATCCTGTTTCCCTCTCCATTGAGGTAAGGCTCGTTCACTCCTCATTTCTACACAGTCTCATCCATTCATCAATTACTAACATCTCTGAACCCTGACCCTGACCCCTGACCCTGACCCCAGTCTTAACCGCTAAGCTCATTTCACAGTAAAGTCTGGAACACACTTTCTTATCTATTTATTTTCAAATTCCTTCAACCCGAGTATCGGGGCATTGTATTGGCCTTTTAATTTTGACTTGCGTGTCCCGATTTCACTTCCAACTCCTGCAGAATTTGGTTAGGCCCATTAGATTTTGAACACCGCGAGCGTTGCATAGTGGTGCATGCCAAAAAAAAAAAAAAAAAAAAAAAAAAAAAATAACGTTGAAAGATTATTTCTACTGAAATTTTTTAAATTTTATCTCAGATTTAGAAATGATTGGCAGTTTCTTCTTATGGTGTTTGCTGCCATCCAATATCAGAGACAGAAATAAAACTTTTATGAAAAATGAAATAATCAAAACGCTCGCATCATCTAGACATACACCCACACCCAACCCACACTGACAACACACACACACACCACACACAACACAACAACAACCTATATATATAACATTGAATTAACATACAAAATAAAATATATATATATATATATATAATAATATAATATACTAAATTATATATATATATAAATATATATATATAAACTGGAAATATATAATGAAAGAGGTATCATTGCTGTAAAAAAATGTGTCACCTCTCAAAGTGAGGAATTTTAATTAAATTGTTATTAAAATGGTTCAATATCGCATTGCAGCAAGCTATAAACATTCCGTAAATGCATCTGCCAATAACACAATGCCCTAATAACATATGTTGTTTTAAATTATTTTATCAGATTTTCCATATATATAATATATATATATAATCTCTTCTTCATATATACATATATTAATATTAATATATATATATATATATATATATATATATATATATATATATATATATATATATATATATATATATTATAATATATACTCTCTCTCTCTCTCTCTACATCTCTCTCTCTCTCTCTCTCTCTCCTCTCTCTCTCTCTGCTCTCTCTCTCTCTCTCTCTCTCCTCTCTCTCTTTCTTTTATTTATGACCTTCATCTCTATTCCTTCTTAACATACCAACCTACCTAATATGTTGAGTCTCCATCCTTCACTACTCCTTTCATGTCGAAATACGTCTTCTCAACAGCAATTAGGCAAGCGCTAAAGGGCAGCCTGTGGACAATTAACCCGGACCAAATCTCGAAGTTTCCTAATTGGGCATTGAGAACAAAGTCTGTTTCAATGCCTCAAAAGCCCAATTCCTTCATCTTTCAAACTAGACATAATCTAGCAAACAACTCTAACACCTTCGAAAGTACACAACTCAGAACTATCATTGTTCAATTTAATATTGTTGGTGTTCTTTTCTCAGCGACCTTTAATGAAGATTATATTCTCTTCATTCACTAATCTAAGAAATAAATTTATTACATTGGAACAAATGATTGAGAAAATGACTAGAAGAAGAATTAAATTATTATTTAGGTTTTATTTGACTGTAAAAGTACAACAGCCGGATAAACAGTCTTTAAATAGGGAAGCTCTGTGGCAGAGTGTTAGTAAATATTATGGTGTTGGCGGTGACTTCTGAATAGAATCAAATTATGTATGACGATAGTGAAGTGTGTGTAAGAATAAATGGAGGTGAAAGTGAATGGTTAGATATTAATAGTGGAATGAGGCAGGGATGTGTTGTGTCTCCTTGACTATTCAATTTGTATATGTATGGGATGATGAAAGAATTAGAGGTAGAGTGGTAGATGAAGGTGAATGATGGAGAAAGGGATAGAGTGGAGAGTGCCTGCTTATTTTACGGTTTTAATTTGGCTTTGTATGAGAATCTAAAGAAAGTTTGAGAGGATTGGTAGAGGGTTTGGCAGAGTATGTAAAAAGAAGAGTTTAAAAGTAAATGTAGATACGATAAAGATGTTGGTAGTATCTTTTTTTTTTATTATTATTATTTTTTATTTTTTATTTTTTGCCTTTTTTAGTGCTTGTGTGATGAAGAATTCTGGATAATGTAAAGATAGCATTGATTCTCCCAAAAGTCACAACACCACGTTTTTACCAGTTCCTAATATGCCTCTACACATGTTAAAAAAAGTATTACCAAAAAACATCACCCTAACCCCATCCAACAATATCATTTTAAAAAATATACTCAGACCACCAAAATATAAAGAAAATCTCACTCAAAGTTGCATATACCACATCCCTTGCAATAGTACATATATTGGCGAAATCACTGATTTCCAAAGACGAAAATATCAGCATACAATAGACCTTCGCAACGACAGCCTAAACTCAGCACTAACATGTCATAGAAGAACCACCAACCACAATATTAATACCAACAACATGAAAATTATCCGAAACAGCAGTCATACTCATCAACGAAAGATTTTAGAATCCTTTTGTATTTATAACAGTAAGAATTATAATAAACAACCTGGGGAGGTGAAAATAGATTTTATTCAGAATGAGTACCTAAAAACCTCAAAATATTTCAACAATACGCTGAAGAAAATAGATAACCAACTGGAACAAATTTCATATGAAAGATGAAAAAGAATTTTGGTCTTTTGCCTGAAGAGGTCCCGCGTGCCGGGACGAAAGCTTGCATTATGTATCTAATTTTAAAGTTTAAAAATATTCTGCCAAACAATGTTTTTGTGTATAATAAACTCGTTGTGTTAAAATTTATAAATAAATAATAAAAAATCCAAGGGCTTTCTTTCAATATAAATATAACTACGCCAACGTAGTCTCTCATTCAGACAAAATATATATATATATATATATATATATATATATATATATATATATATATATATATATATATATATATATATATATATATATATATATATATATACAAATAACAATATATATATAATATATAGAGAGAGAGAGAGAGAGAAGAAGGAGAGAGAAAACTGTAATTTACATAGAGAATATTTCATTAAAGGCAAGTCTTCTCTCAGTTTTTAATTATTTTTTATTTCAGAATGATATTGGAATATTTATTGATGTACGCTATATATACCAATTAAATCTATTTTAAAATATGACACACGGACAGTTATTTGAGTGAAACATAAACTTTTGACAATGATCAACTGATTACTACTTTGAAGAAGTAGAAATTAAATCTATATTAATTAGCAATTAGATTATTGATTCACCATCACTTCATTGCAATCGTTTATAAAGAACTGAGTATTAATTAGAAAATGAACCTTATGATTCATCAATTTAAGATACAACACATTCGCACCATACAAAATTTCATTCTATATACTTCAAAGGCGAGCTGCCAGCAACTTGATAAGGATATATCAAAGTAGTAAACCGAAATGTAGGAGCGAAAAAATAATAGTTTCTAACTTAAATGTAAATACATTTAATTGATATATATATATATATATTAATATATATATACTATATATATATATATAATATATATTAATATAATTATATATATATATATATTATATATAATTATTATATATATATATATATTATATATATAATATATTATAAATATATATATATATATATGATCTGAGGTTATTACTCAGACCAATTAAATAAGTAATAGTATTGAATGATGAAGTGGGAAAGATTTTTTTTCTGCTTTTGAAGTTTATTAATTGTGCACGTGAAATAATAATATGACAGATGATATAATAAATGTTGTAATCACAATGGGCAGAAAATATTTAATTATGGAATAGACAAAGTTAATTTGATATAATAATAATGACACGGCAAACTGCCGGCTTTTCTTTGGCCCTATGCTACCTGACACAACCGATTCGTCCGGCGTCTAAAATAATAATCCCTTCGGCTGGGGCTTCTCAAAGCGGCTTCCACAAGCACTCCCCAAGCCGTTACAATTTTGAATCTTTTAACCCTAAAATGTAGGCATTGTTAGGCATTTGTATGCCTTCAGTATTTTTCCACTGGTAATTCAAGGAGTTTGAGAGCTTTTTATTCCCCTACTTATATAGGGGAAGTATAGCACCTAGGTGCCCCTCCCTCTCTCCTTAGTTTTGCATCGGGTAAACGAACGTTTACCTGATCAAAGTGGTGTCCCTGGAGTGCAGCTCAAACAAATTGCAAAAACAAATGGAAGAGAGCTTCCATTTGTGATAATTGCAATATGTTTGATAGCTAGACCCACTGAATGCCTTCCTTAATTCTATTACAAACAACTCAAGGATAGAGGAAGGAAGATAGGTGGAAACTACTTGAGGAGGGTAAATTACAACTACTAAATATTATTATTCAATAATTTGTGTACACAATCTTTGCACTTGCAAAATTTCTAATTACATAACCTTTGACCGAATTACCTGTAAAAGAAAAGATTAGTAAGAGGTTGTCTACCTATGATTTCTTTCTCTCACAATTTTATTATTTTTATTTTTCTGTTATTTTCTACTCTGATCGGCTTCCGCTAAATGGTAATAGATCTTTATGTTTCTCAAATTCTCTGCTACAGGCTGACCATTTTTCAAGATATAAACTGTATTATTAGTGAAACGCAATACCTTATAGGGCCCCTGATACTTTGCTTCTAGCTTGCCTAAATTATATTGTTTGTTTCTTACAAGAACTAGCTTTGTTTCCTTCAAATTTTTAGGAACGAACATTGATCGGTTCTTCAAAGTGGCTCTCGGTGCCAACGGCTGGGCAAACAACCCTGCTAACTTGTTTAAATATTTATCATAACACATAGCTTCTCCAGGTCTCTCTGACTCTACTAATCTCCCAGGTATATTCACGTTTTGGCCAAAAAGCACCTGAGAAGCTGTAATCCCATTTTCTGTTAGAGGGGCTGTTCTTATTGCAAAGAGCGCAAACGGAAGGACTGATACCCAATCGTGATGTTTGAACTCATTCTCGCTTAACATGCAACGAAGGCTGGCTAACAAGACTCTATGCCTATTCTCAAGCTTTCCGTTGACTTGTGGGCTTCCCACTGTGGTGCAGATATGTTCTGCCCCAATCATCTTACAGACCTCTTCAAACAGATGAGCTTTAAAGCATCCTCCATTGTCACTGAGGATTTTGTCAGGCACTCCAGTGAAAGGTAGAATCTCATACAATAATACTTTAATGACGCTTTCAGCATTCATCTCCTTTAAAGGAATAGCAAAAAGATAACAACTATACCTATCAATGGCCGTAAATAAGTATTTATAACCCCGGCAGGGGCTCATTTTTAATATGTCAATTTGCAACATTTCAAACTTATAGGTCACCTCTTTGAACTGGCCATAATTAGGACTAATAGTACGAGCGCTTTTGTTTATTTGGCATTCATTACAAGCTCTAACGATCTCTTTAACCCGCGAGTGAATCTTTCTCAAATACAAACTCCGACTTCACTGCAATTTCCGTTCTCTTAATCCCGAGGTGACCTTGCAAGTGCAACGTCCTTACCACTTCCGGTATACAGGTCTCGGGCAAAATGACACGAGAATACCCCAGTGACACGTCCACAAAAATCTTTAAGATTTCTTTATTAAACCAGAATTGCTGTTCTACCATTTTCAACCCACTTTTTTCTCGGTTATTGATTAATGACTTTATAAATGTATCTTCTTTTTGCTTTTCGCTTATACTTTTGTAGTCAATACTCTTTAGGAATCTATCTATAACTAACTTATTTCGTTTATTGCAGTCAGATATCAAATTCACGGTTAATTCTTCTAATATTTCTCTATTCTCTCTTTTATCATCCTTTTCCTTTTCTCTTTCATACCTGGATAGTAAATTCCTTTCTAAAGCGACACGTGTCTCGGGTAACATCTGCGGTTGGTTAAATGGCCGATCGGCATGCGTACTATTTTCTACTACTTCACGACAACTATTTTTATGGCCTTTCCCTATAGTAATATTTGTAGGATTTAAAGGGCTTGTGAATGAAATATTTACGAGGGGTTTTCCACTCTCTTTTTTGTTTGTTTGTTCGTCCGCTATTTGGAAATTTGGATTATTTTTAATGATATATTCGTTTAACGGATTGGATTTTATACTAATTAATTTGAAAATTACATTATAAGAGCTTAGTAAATTAAGTTGACGGACTTGTTTTGCGTTTTGATTTAATACATCATTTGTTTTGTTATATAAGGTGATTAATTCTTTCAATTGAGTATATATCGTTATTTTCCTACCACTTAGTAGGTACCCGAATTTGTTAAACATTTTGTTTAGTATTAATAATTGTTTACTTATATCATCATATCTTTTTTCAATAGCCGACTGGGTGGATGAATAGAATGCATAAGGGCGGCTGTCTTGATCATCCCCCAGAATAACGCCTGATAAAGCATTTGACGAGGCATGGATGAATATTTTTATTGGCGTTGAAGTGCCGGGGTAGGCTAATAGGCAGGAATTTTTTATAGCGTTTTGGACAGCGCTAAAAGCCTTCTCCGATTTTTCGTTCCACAGTATTCTTTTTCTGGAATATGATTTTCCTTTTAAATAGTCTGTTAATGGACCCATTTTAAATCTGCTAAGCAAGGAAGCATAATTCTGTAAAACGAAAGTTTTCCTATTAATCCTCTCATTTCTCTAATAGTATGCGGTTTTTTATAAGTTACTATCTCTCCAACTTTCTCCGGATTCGCCCTAACACCTTCAGCGCTTATTATGAAGCCTAAATATTCTAATTCAGAAACTCCAAATCTGCTCTTTTTTTCATTCACACTGATATGTAAATAATTTAATCTTTTTAACACAGTTTCCACGAGTCTTTCATGCTCTTCAGCTGTTTCTGTGAACAGTAAAATATCGTCAATATACACGTGACAATTTTTTAAGTCGGATAGTAATATATTTACCATTCTTTGAAAGGCTGCAGGTGAGTTTATAAAGCCCATTGGCAGAGAGGTGTATATAAAGGTCCCGAGATTGCTTGTGATTGCAAAGTACTTCTGGCAATCAGGATGTAAAGGTAAATTGTAAAAGCTATTCGTCAAATCTATTTTAGAGAAATACTTAGCACCTTTGAGTGCGAAAATTGCATCGTAAATATTTGGCAGACCGAATATATCCACCTCAGTTCTTTTATTAAGCTCCCTAAAATCTGTCACTAGTCTAACTCTCCCCCCTCCTTTATCCAAAACACTAAACGGCGCTGACCAGGTGGTACTTGCTCTTTTCAACACACCTGCCGCTACTAATTGATTTAATTCCTTCTTTGTGGCATCGTAGAGTTTGTGTGGAATCCTACGGCCAGGTAACCTTATTGGCGGACCCTTTATGGTCGGCTTGTATGGGTACGCACTCGCCAACTCCCTCAATATCGTTTCGGGAATATCTCCCACTTTTTTCCCTCCCCCCAATTCTGTCTCCAGTTCACCTCCTTCTCTCGTATCCCCCATTTCTTGTCCCCCATACTTAGAAAATATTTCATCCCATTTTTTTCGTTGTTTTATTTTTAAATGAACATTCTCATCTAAATACGGGTTTAAAAATAATGTTTTATACTTATACAAAATATCATTAAGAGGAAATAGTGGGCTAAAAGGCAAAGAGGTGAGAGTTTTAGGGGGAGATTCATGCGAAAGATCATGGGAGAGTGCGTTTATTTTTAAAGAGGATATAGAATGATCGGGCCTTAATAATACGGTATGGTTGGTATTAGGATCAATGAGTACATCGTTCTTAAAATCTATACCAAACCCAAAATGTTTCAAAAAAGTGATACCTAATATGTTTAGTTTTACATCTGCTATATACAATTTGTGTTTATATATTTTATTCAAACCAATGTCTAAATCTATATTAATATAATCGTAAACATTTATTTTGGTGCCATTGGCTGCTAAAATATGCCCTAGTGGCCGCTTCGACCTATGAATGGGGCTAGCACTGATCAGGTCGATCTCGGACCCGCTATCTAAAATGTAAAATTTATTATCAATTCTATTCAATACTTTATATAATTTAGAGCCAGCTACATCACCTTTAGAGAGAGGAGTGTTATTTGTTCTTTCTTGGACGGCTGAGATAATTGTTTCTCTGCACAAATTAGAATTCAAACATATACCACCCGTCTCTCTAAAAGCTTCGCATTCTGCGCTCGATGATAATACCTTCCGATCATTCTCATATCCGTTACTCAAATAATTATTAAAGAAAGTATAACCGACATGCATATTAGAATTATAATTACATAATACCTGATTATTAATCTCACTCATATTTTTATTTTTTAATATATGAGCTATGGCAATTTGATCTTTTTTTATTTCATTTTCAATATCAGTTTCGCTTATATGGCAATCGCTTTCGGGTTTCTCAACCTCACAGGTATTTACAATAGAAATATTTTTGTTATTTATTTTACATGGAATCTCACTATTATATAACATTTCATTTGTATTATTAACATAATTAAAGTTCACATCATTCATTTTATTATTACTATTATTATTATTATTATTATTACTTAATTATTATTATATTATTATTATTATTATTATTATTATTATTATTATTATTATTATTATTATTATTATTATTATTATTATTATTATTATTATTATTATTATTATTAAAACATTAAAACATAAAACATTAAAACACTATTATTAAACGATACTGTTTTACCTCGATCTACTTTCTTGTCGCGGCCATCTAGATGAGATGATGACCCAGATTTCAGTTTCCCTGAGTGGTGGTTGTATGATGGGGGTTGGCAGCAGCCCCCCCCTCGTGAGGGTATACCAGAGAATAAAGAGGACATTCCTCACTTTCACATTTGTATGCTTTTAACCAATGCTTCTTATGATAGAAACAGACATTATTATAGCCATCATTATTCTGTTGTGAAGCATAGTTCTCATATCTACGTCTAGGCTGGCTCCTACCCCTCCTTGAATGTTGTTGCCAGCTGTCTGCAGATGGCTGCCAGCCAGTAGGAGGTGGCTGTCTCTGCGCTAGCTGGCTTAGCGTCTCAGCCACGCTCTTGGCTGTATCCAATATGTTTTGTAATTGAGTGAGGATCTTCTGCTGAGTCTCCGCCTCTTCCTTTCTTGTATCGCGGTCAGTGGAGTTTCTTCGTGAGCGGTTATAATGGTTCGAATTGGTCTCCTCTGAAAGCTGATTCACATTTCCCCAGTAGGGGGGATCTCTCCCATATTGGGGCATCGGTTGGAAATTTTTATGTACAAAGTTCTTGAAAAGATCGTCGGCCACCACCACAAGTTTATTGATGTCATTATCTTGAGCTAAGGAATACAGACTCATCTGGACCTGAGTCGGCATCTCATTAAGAAAGAGCTCTTGGGCAAATTTTGGGTTATTCTCGACGAGTAAATCAAAGTTCTTTCTACCTAACACTTCCTTCACACGATTGAGATAATGACTTGGCAATTCTGTTTTCTCCATCCCCTTTTTGAAGACATCCCTCACCCGCTGTTTTAATGCTGGTAAGTAAGTTTCCTCGATCCTATTCATTAATTCTTCATACGCATTTTCGCGCAATGGGAATTGTAATGTAGAAACAAGACTGTTTGGGAGAATTGAGGCTAAAAGTCGGACTTTCTCAGAGCCCTCATTTATTCCGTTAAGTTTAAATACCGCGTTGGTAGCAGACAACCAACTGACAATATCATAGCCATCGAAGGCGGGAAGCTGGTGGGATGAAAGAGAGCTTTTGTTTCTTCGCCCCTTTCCGAATGAACGTCTTCTTATATGTACGGGCGACTTATGTCTGTTTCTTTGAGGCGTACATTCACGTTCACTTTCTGAACTCGTAGATGATTCTTCCACTAAAGATGGTGAGGCTGATTTTGGGGGTGAGGGAGATTTCTTCGCTCGTTGTCCTTTGGGGGAGGTAGGCTTTCCTCTCCCCACTCTGAGACTTGGCGCGGTTTTCTTATTAGCCCCCATGGAGGGTTTTCGTGAACAAAGAAAGACTTGAGTGTTTTTTTTTTTTTTTTTTTTTTTTTTTTTTTTTTTTTTAAGGGGAAACATGCATATAAAAGGACTCTCACAGCGTTTGTTCCTATGGGCAAAAGTTCGTTATTTGAAGCGTTTTCAAATTTCTTTTTTTTTCTTCTTTTTTTTTTTTTTTTTTTTTTTTTTTTTTTTTTTTTTTTTTTTTTATTTTTTTTTTTTTTTAATTATTTATTATCAGATATCACTTTCCACAGTTATTATTTAAATGCACGAACACAGTTAATTTTTGATAGCACTATCACAATTTTCACAGTTTATTCAAATACTTTTTTTTTCACAACGTTTTTCACTGTTCAGAGGGGATTTTTAATTATAATAATTAATAATAATGATGTAAGGTCACTATGGGCTGTCGCCAGATTATGATCTGAGGTTATTACTCAGACCAATTAAATAAGTAATTAGTATTGGATGATGAAGTGGAAAGATTTTTTCTGCTTTTGAAATTTATTAATTGTGCACGTGAAATAATAATATGACAGATGATATAATAAATGTTGTAATCACAATGGGCAGAAAATATTTAATTATGGAATAGACAAAGTTAATTTGATATAATAATAATGACACGGCAAACTGCCGGCTTTTCTTTGGCCCTATGCTACCTGAC
>JABUQX010028810.1:0-5000 GCA_015478945.1 Trachelipus rathkii | reverse complement strand
AAAAATAAAAAAATTAAACAAATTAAAACTATTAAAAAATTAACATGATATAATAAAGCAACATGTGGCAACTTTTTCTCTTCTATTGGAGTTTAAGTTAAAACGTCACAGTGCATGGTTAGACGATTAGTGTTCTCAGCGATATTTCGATATCTGTATTTTTATGTAACATCTTTTTAAAGGATAAAGCCTATATTTTTTATATATATATATATATATGTATTTGTATTTTGTAT
Source organism: Trachelipus rathkii (assembly GCA_015478945.1). Lineage (NCBI taxonomy): Eukaryota > Metazoa > Arthropoda > Malacostraca > Isopoda > Trachelipodidae > Trachelipus > Trachelipus rathkii. Next base: position 4,764 of record JABUQX010028810.1, on the reverse strand, counting down.
TTATATATATATATATATATATATATATATATATATATATATATATAATATATATATATATAACAGAGATGGGCAGTACCGCGATACATGTACCGGGTACTTGTATCGGACGATACATTTTGTATCGGTATCGGTATCGCCAACACTGTTGCTAAAGTACCGATGTATCGGTATCGCCCACTTGTTTTTTTGTGTACCGATACCGAAAATTCGGTACCTTTTTAAATCGGTAGCTTTTATTTTAATATATTTATATATATATATATATATATATTATATATTAATAATATATATATACTATATAATATATATTATTATATATATATATTATATTATTATATATATATTATAATATATATAATATATAAATATATTTATATATATTTATATAGTTATATATAGTGATGCGCAGAGGTCCTTCTTTTTTTCGGCCTCCGCGGATTGCGGGATGCGGATGTTTATTTTAATATCCGGGGAATGCGGATGCGGAATGTTTTGATATATATATATATATATATATATAAATTTATATATAATATATATATATATATATATATACTATATATATATATATAATAATATTATATATATATATATATATATATATATATACCGAGTTATAATATATGCCAACCGTCTTCTCCCCAACCTCCTCTCCTCCCTCCATGAAAGGGAATTTTGCATGGATTTTATACTTTTTGCTCTAGTATTGATTTGAAATTCAACCACACTATAGAAAGGTTTGTGCTTGAGAAAACATTTATTTTTTCTGCCTTTTTCTGCTGAGAGTCTGTTTCTCTCTTCTTTTCAATCATATATTACCCAGCATTGCTAAATAAAAACTCTCTCACTTGGAACATAAATTGGAGGACAGGCCAAGTCAAGTATTTCCTTGCAAGTTTTACTCAAGCGTGGGTAAACAATTTGCTTAAAATCTGGTCCAACTTTTCTTTTTATTTTTTTTCTTTTTTTATTTTTTTTATTTTTTTTTACAGTTTATCATCACCTCTCCCGGGCTGAGCCCTATTCAAGGACGGGGGTATTTATATAAATCCTAAAAAATCACACTAATACTAAATTAACGTCAGATGGACGAGACGCATTGGCTTTAACAGTGGGGGAGATTAAATTTCAGCAGGAAACACAGAAGATGGAAGAGAATTCCCCAGAACAGATGTGAGGTGGCAATAAAGAAGGAAGCACCGCAGAGAAACTAGCCTGGAGTTACCTACATGAAACACAAAACTCATGTGCAAACACAGCACCCTAGTTCTACAAGGGCGACGTAAAGGTGGAGGTAACGCGAGTGATAAGCTCCCTAGAGCAGCTGCCGCTGCGGTACCTATAGAAAAGAGTAAAGCACCAAAACATCGCGCCGCAAAAGATAGAGGGTCAAGTGGAGATTGGAAAGTACAGAACAGTTTTAAGCCTTTTGGGGCCTTTGAGTCGACCCTATCCAAAAGCCGGGTGATACCAGAGCCCCCCCAGATATGAGAGCAAAGTACTCATACAAAGGGCGGATGAGGCCCTTGTATAGCTGGAGCACTGAGAAGAGGAAAAAAAGTCTCGCAGTCTAACAGAACTCCCAGTTTCTTTGAAGAGGCCGCCCTAGCAACCGGTGTGATGTGAGGTTTCCAAGACTTTTTTTTGTTTATGTTAGGCCAAGGATGGTTTTATAAAACTGTCAACAGGAGAGAACGAGAAGAACCGTCGAAGAGATAGGAAAGTTGAAAGGTGTCTTAGTTAAAAAGGGAGATTTGTAGAAGTTGAAGTTTTTAAAGAATTGAATTTCCCCCCCCCCCCCCCCCCCAGCCCCCCAAGTTGAGACGACCCCACCGGAAATTCTATATCGATCAGCTAGAAATAGAAATGCGGAAAGATTAAGGAGAGAAGGCCAACTCTAGAAGTAAAAAAGAAAGAGCAGAATTGAAATGAGTTGAAGAATAAAGGGTCGAGTTATCGGCATATGAGTGAATAGAGGTTAGATGTGCAGGTGAGAAGATCATTATGAAAAGTAGGAATAAAGTAGTGAGATAAGACAAGAACCCTGAGGAACACCACTTTGACAGAAAAAGGGAAGAAGAAGTCGCCCCATCAAAACAGCCGATATTGACGGATTTGAAAAGAAAAACTAGACATAAGTAAGCCAAGAGAGAGGAAGGAAACCCAAAGGAGGGGAGCTTGGAGAGCAGTGACGCGTGCCATACCGGTCAAATAAATGCTTTGGATATGTCAAGCGCCACCACGTTTCGCAAGTCTCGCCCGTAAGTTCTAAGGGCGGAAACATAAATCAGTAAGATTAGGAAAAGCTATATCGCCAGTAGTACCTCGACCGCCGAAAGGCCGTACTGCGGCGAATCGGAAAGAAAGTGAATGAGAGTCCAGATGATCTAAGAAAGGAAATGAGAGTGAAGAAGAGTTTCAAAGATCTTAGATAGAATACAAAGTAAGATCTATAGGATCATCATATGTATCTAGTCGTTTTTTCTTGGATGATAGTTTTCAATCATTTGCACTAACAATCTTTTTGGTAATGAGTGTGGTTTCTTCATCATTAACTTGGCGAGGACTGTTATATAGACTCTCTCTCGCGTCCATTGAAGTCTGTTATTGATCTTTACGTGTATTCATGCAGGTGTTGGTTTCTGTTCGCACTCGTGTTGGTTCTTCCTTTTAATGGGTGGTATATCTCCGGAGATACATCATACTGGGTTCAGGCGATATAGTGAAAGTTTTTCAAATGCACCAAAGTGAACGGAATTAACTTGTTTAAAACAATTGGTGTTACATCAAAAAAAAAACAACTTGCCTTTTAACAATTACCGGGGTCAAAGTTAAAAAGTTTGCAAATAGTAAATGAAAGGTCATTAATTTCTACAAAACCACAGCGTTTTTCTAGTTAAAGTTTATTACATCTTTCATTCTTTTTAAACTGTCATCATTTTCATTTGAAGATGGCTCAAAATGATCCTTAGCTTTGAGATTATATTATTGAGTATTACATCGCAGACAGAAGCTGTAGAGGCCTGATTCTTTTGGCAATTTTCTCAAATGGTTCCAAAGTTTAATGGAGTGGTGGGATATTGATGTCCATTTTCACAGTTAGTAAGACACAATGTTAACTTTGGATACGAACTACCAGTACATAGCAAGAGGGTTTCTTGGAAGCAATGCCATTCTTTCCATCATATGAAGTGTACTATTCCAATTCCAGTTAGTTGGAACGTCTTTGATAACAGTACGATATAGAATATCAAGCCCTTTTTGAATTGCCTTCAACTCATTTTGTGCTACTGCGTTAAGATTCATCTTAAGTATTTTTTTTTATAAAATTCTTTATCAAATCTCGACAATAAATATCCGCGCAACAATCCGCAGGGCAAAGCGGCGGATGAAGGAATGCGAATCTTTAATTAACTGTGCGGATGCGGCGATGTTCTCATCACTAATATATTATATATATATATATATATATAATATATATATATATATATATATATATATATATATATATATATATATATATATATTAATATATATATATATATATATATATATTATAATATATATTTTCATAATTTCCTCTCTCGTTCAATATATCATTTAAGTGAAACGTGTTCCAATATGTTTATTCCTGCAATCGTACATTCAAAATTTATGCCGTTCGGACTTTCTGACTCGCAGTCTCTTATATTGCAAGTTGATTGAAGAGGTTAGGCTTGTCAATTTGTTTGTAATTTTTTATTTAATATTTTTGAAAGTTTTATTTTGCAAATTACTTAACAATTGAGTAAATGTATACACTGAAAGTGATTCCATGTAGTTTCCAAAGATTCCGAAGAAAACATTTTTCAAACAAAAACAAAAAACCAAATTTAAAAAAAAAATTAATTGGCAAACAAACTGGGTGTAAGTCCGAATTAATAACTTCTGGGAAATTTTTTGAACTTGCTCACTGTGACAGCAATTTTAAACTTTCGTTTCTATGCAAATTTCAAAATCTTTACCTTTGTTTAACTTTAATTTTTATACAATTTAAAAGTTACAGATGAAGAAGCAGCGAATCGACATAAAAACTATATCAACAGTAATAGAATGTATTATGTGTATAACTATTTTCTCTCGAAAAACTCAACTTATTTATCATTTTTTTTGTTTTGTCTTCAATGAACCGGATGTTCGGAATGGTATCGGGCGGATACAATTACCCGAGTACCGGCTATCTGGGGGGCGCTGGCCCAAACGTTTTCTTCATAAGTACGAGTATATCCGGTATCCCCCATGAAGAAATTTACAAGTATCTGAATGTACAGGTATCGGCCCAATCCCATAGGCCATTTTTCCATGTACCGTCCCATCACTGTAATTATATATATATTTTATATATAAATTATATTATTAATTTATATATATTTATATATAATATAATATATATATATATATATATATATATTATAATATATATATAATAGTTTATATGTATGTAATATGTACGGAAACCATGAAGAAGAGTTTAAGCACAGTGGCAAAAAGGAGGTAATTACTTATTTGTTTATTTCCTCTTAAGATTAATTAAAAATTAATAAATCGGGAATTAAAAATGACATCAATTGTTTATAAATGAGTAAAGAGATTAGTTTTACTACACACAATTAGTTTAAAAACACACGAGGAATAGTCTGTCCTAAAAAACGATTAAAATGAGTCAACCATATAATAATAGCATATTTTAACTCCCCTTCTTCTGTAATTTGGGGGGGTTCA
>JABUQX010028809.1:17500-28875 GCA_015478945.1 Trachelipus rathkii | reverse complement strand
CATTATGTATATAGATAAATTGTGTTATATAGATATATTATAGTGATTTTATTATCTTATTATATTCTATATAAAATTTTATAATTTTATTATATTCATATATTTATATATATTATATATGTTATCTTTATTGGATAAAGCATTTGTGATTATATTCTATTTCTTATGTGCATTATTTATTATTATTATTAATGTGATTATTATTATTTATATTATTATATTATATGTTATGTTATTAATCTTATTATATATATTATCATGTGTTATATTATCTATTTCTCTTATTTATTATATTAATTATATTATTATGTTATATTTACATTTCATTATTTTATTATATATTATTATATTACTATATATTTACATTTATACGAAATCGTTGTTCGTTTCAGATGGTGTTATCGTTTTCGCATTTATCGTGAAACACTTTCGCGTTTTCGTGCCCTTCAACGAAATAATAATTCATGATTAGGCCAATGAGTGATAGAAATATGGATTTTTGATATAAAAAATTTCTGTATATATATATATATATATATGTATAATATATATGCTATATATATATATATATATATATATATATATATATATATATATATACTATATATATATATATATATATATATATATATATATATATATATATATATATATATATATATATGGGAACAAGTTTCCATCCTTAAAGTTTTCGTTGACCGAAATGTATTCAATTATCTCTTCAGCGACAACTGAGAGCCTATAAATTGTTCAATTTGAGTAAATTTTGAACAGTTTTTCTTTTGTGTGTAAAAATGCAGTTCATAGAATTTTATCGAACCATTTGCACATGCAAAAAATTTGGAAAAAACTAGTGTCGAAAGACTTGTCTGTGGAGCCTTAAGCGAAGAGTGTAAAAATTTGTCAAGATTTATTTGAAAGACTCGAAATGGAGCACAATTTTTGGGATAAATTATAACAGCGATGAATCATGGGTTTTTGAGCAGGATCCTGATTCCTGAAACCAAACGGCTAGGTGCGGAATGGCACACAAAAAATTCTCCCTGTCCGAAAAAAGAACGTATGAGCAAATCCAAAGTGAAAACACTGATTATTGTTTTTTTTTTATTTTTTGACAGCCGTGGTATTGTGCACAAGGAATTTGTAGCTTCAGGACAGACAGCTAATCACGTCTTTTGCAAAGATGTCTTGGAACGACTTTGAAAAAATAGTTCAGCTAATCAGAACCGACATTACTGACCATTGGGTGCTGCACCATGATAACGCGCCGTCTCACACAGCGCTCTCAGTTATAGAATTTCTGGCGAAAAAAGACATTCAAGTACTTCCACATCCTCCATAGCCCAGATCTAGCTCTGTGCGATGCCAGGTTGATCCTCAAAATTAGAAGGGTCCTTCATTTTGGGACGATGGAAAACACATAATATACTGTAGCTTACGTAGGCACAACACCCTTTAGAGAATGAAGCTTTCCGGTACAGTTATAAACAGTGGAAGAAACGCTGGAACCGCTGTGTAACCTCCCAAGGGTCATACCTCAAAGGAGATAACTTGTAATTTCAGGTAAGTCCAATACATAATTAAATACGACATCAGTACACTTACTTTTGTTACCTAACACACACACACACACACACACACACACATATATATATATATATATATATATATATATATATATATATATATATATATATATATATACTATATATATATATATATATATATATATATATATATACTATATATATATATATATATATATATATATATATATTATATATATATATATATATATATATATATATATGTATACTTCTTATATATATATATATATATATATATATATATATATATATGGGGAGGATTAAGATAGGAAGTCTTGTAAGGTCATAAGCATGCATGGCACAGGGTATACAACTCTAATTGCAAGTCTCCTGTATACACCTTATAAAAGCTTTGGTGTATCTATTACAAACTCATTTTTGTAACTGCGTAATATTATGGGTCTTCTCCCCCATTGATAGAATGCCAAACAGAGAGGGGATTGGCGGAAGGGCCAATGCCGCCCTGACGCGCATCTACCTCATGGCTTTTTAGGTAGGGCTTCGAGCAAAAAAGTCGTGTGTAGATAGGAGTCCGTGCCCAATATTGATAAAGTTATAATTACGAGTGTTGTAAAGTAATTTATAACGATATTTTTGCGCATATACTATTCTATCATTTAACAAGTTGAAACATTTCCTGTCAAATATCGTTTACTGATAAATAAAGCCACTGCACAGAAATATCTCTCATTTATCCACCAGCTGATTTATGTTTAATTAATTAATATTCAGGAGGGTTAAAGCGAGTTTAACCCATACCCTTTTTTTGGTTCCCCCTAGTCGTGACTAGTGAATTCCCCCTAATTTGGAGTCAGATTAGTGCACTAAATTGCAAAAATTTCAAATGCTTGAAAAAATTTTTTTTCCATTTTCTGTGTATTTAAGTGCTAAAATTCAGTACGATTTTGATTATAAATAAAATTGTGCGAGTTAAACAATTGCAACGTGAAGAAATAATTATTATATAGATCTTAAATATATTAAAGAAAGTCGTTGCTATATTAGTACAAGGTAACATAAAAAAAATCCGTTAACGCCCGAAGATTTGAGATTTTCAAAACCAATCCATTCTAAGCCTAATATCCAAACGTTTAGTCTGACTCAATCGACTCCACAATAGAAAAGAGTCAGTAATTTCTACTTATAAAAATGGTCTCTACAAAGAAACTGACTCAGAGAGCTCAAGTGAAAAGCTCCTCACGAGGAAATAGGGGAAAGGGGAAGACACCCTCTCCCCAACAAACTCAACCCCTCATGGAGGATGGGGGACCATCTGGTCTTTCATCTGAAAGCGAGGTCGATGTGACGCCTAAAAATTCCCGCCAAGAGGGCAGATCAAGGCGTCCTGAATATAAGTCACCATTAAAGACTTATAGCCAACTAAATTCAAATCAATTACCAGTCTTTGATGCCTATGATGTAATTAATTGGCTCAGTGCTATAACAGCGATTTTCAAATTGAATCACATTGACGGTTCCCATGAACGAGTTCGTTTATTAGCACCAATATTGCCAACAACTTTGGTGTCGAAGATAAAATTCCCACTTCAAGGGAATGCTTATCAAATACTTCTGGAGGATATCGAGAGGACTTATCTCCCAGCATTGAGAAATAGAATTCGTGACGTTTTTAAACAAGGCATGCGTCCTGAAGAGCCGCCGAGCGAATATCTCAATCGAGTAAAAGGAGTCATTGGCAACAAGAGTTTTGACGTCCTAGTAGAACATAACCCAAAATTCACTGTAGATCTCTTTCTCGAACAAATGCCTACAAACGTTCAGATGAGTGTGTACTCGCTGGCAGAAGAGAACGACTTACATAAAAATTTCGTACAGAAAGACAGAATACAACATCAAAATTACGACCAAACATGGAGTTCTGTAAATGCTGTGCGAACGCACACAGATCGACACGACACAGCGCAAAACCCGTTGCGCACACATGACGCCGCCCAGCTCAGTGATGGCCACCTGTCTCGCCAGATGGTCCACCTCACAAAAACTGTGTCAGAACTGACGAACACAGTCCAACAACTGCCTCAAGGTCAACTCAACGCAGCTGATAGAGGTAATATGAGACGCGCCAAAAGCGAGTCTAGACAATCAAGGTCAGCGGATAGTAATGGGTACTCGAATGCTTTTAATAACGCTGTTCAAAACCTTTGTTATTACCATTCTCGCTATTTATACAAGGCCTACCGCTGGGAAGGAGCTGAATGTCCATTATACCCATTACTTCATAATAATGGTGAAAGGACCACCACACACACCACCTCACAAAATTCGGAAAACTAGATGATCGACTGTCGACAATACCACCTCCTCCATACGACAGTCGGGGAAATCTAGGTCACGGTAAAAGGGTTTCCTTTTATCCTGAAGTTAAAAATATCAGATCTTCTCCGAAGTGATAAAAGGGTGACTTCAAATTAAACCAGAAAATAATAGTGTTGGTATATCAGAAATTAATTATATAAAAATAAAAACACTATAAAAATTAATAACAATAGTAGCCAAAATATACTTTACCAAATTGTTATAAAACTACCTAATAATGATAATAATAATAATAATAATAATAATAATAATAATAATAATAATAATAATAATAATAATAATAATAATAATAATAATAATAATAATAATAATAATAATAATAATAATAATAATAATAATAATAATAATAATAATAATAATAATGTAATATATATTCCTAATAATAATAATAATAATAATAATAATAATAATAATAATATAATAATAATAATAATAATAATAATAATAATAATAATAATAATAATAATAATAATAATAATAATAATAATAATAATAATAATAATAATATGTAATAATAATAAATAATAATAATAAATAATAATAATAATAATAATAATAATAATAATAATAATAATAATAATAATAATAATAATAATAATAATAATAATAATACAAACAATAAAAATAACAAGTCCGATAATAATAATCAAAAGGACAAAAATCCTCAATTTATCGCCAGTGCTATAAATTTTGAAAATATAAATAATGTTATTAATAAAAATGAACTAGTGATGAGTGATACAATAAATAAAAATTGTGTTAACGGACAATCATCATCATTAAATGTCAAAGGATCGCATGTTCCTTATCTAAATAAACCTAAAGTATCACCTATACAAAATGGTAGTAGTACTCAAGCTAAAAATATTTCAATTAATAAAAATAAAAATATTTCAATTAATAAAAATATTTCAATTAATAAAAATATGATATTAAACGATACCGCTGCCACCAGATGTTATGGTAAGATAAATAATACAAATTTTATTACAGCTGTGAACCCGTTGCATGAAGGGTATATCTTCTTTACATTAAATTTATCAAATAATATGGGTGTTATGGACCAGGTAAGAGAGAGTGAGAGCGATAAAACAAATATCTTGTTAAACCCCATCAAAAGCGCTTTTAACGACCGCTGTGGTGACAGTAAGAATGTTACAGCCGATGTTGTGGTGAACGAGAAGCGTTGTAAATGACGACTTGACCTCTTCCAGTTTATGACAATGATATTAATAAGGTAGATTACTTATTGAACTGGATCCCGCCAGAAATCCTGAGGAGTGCTCTTCAAATCGCCACCCTCTCTGGGCTATATGTTTGCCGCAAATAACTCTAAAATGACTTTTTAGAATATTAAAACCTGAAATTGACCCTGTTAGGCCAATATTTTGATACATTTTATATAGCAAATATTGATGTAAACATATTAGGGTTGTCATTTTTAAAGAAATTTCCAATGGTCATTGACTTTAAACGAGACTTATTGATAGATTCAGTCACAAATAAAACTTTGAAATTAAATAAAAATATAAATTTTAACATTAAGTATGCGCATGAAAACCTTCTTCCTACTCTCTCATTTACTCCTCCTCCTATCTCTATGCACGTCCCTTCTAGTCCTCCTCTTTTGATGATATTTTATTGAAATATAAAAATTTATTTTTAAATCCATATTTGCCCGAAAACCACGACATTAAATTGAAACAAATGCAAACTTGGGACGACATTTTTGAAAAATATAAAAATAAAAATAAAAAGAAGAGAACGCACCTGATAGGTGAGGGCGGTCAAGTAACTACTGATGAAAAGACCGCTTATATACCTGAAAAAGTATCTATAGAGCTGGCAACACCTATCCTTATAAGTGAACTAAGGGGCCCCCCAATCTCTTCTCAAACCCGAGGATCCCCCGCAAACTATATTCCAGAACCGAGCAGAATTTGATAAATCTTTTTATACAGGCGTATTAAAGAAGAACAACTCATACTGGTCGTTCCTGTAAGTGTCCTTAAAAGAGCCAAGGGCGCGTTCAGACAGAATTAATCTCAGATTTAGAGCTAAACAAGAGGCAGAGATCGTAAACCATATGGTCTCCCCCACTCCACGGACGCCTATGTTTACTTTGAAAGGGAGTTGTATAGTTACTAAGATAGAACCTACCCAGACATTTATATGGGATTTCCACTCCATCCAGACTCTGAAAAAAAATTACACTTTCACCATACCTCAAACATCCGCATCCTACGTGCTATCGATGCTCCCGATGGGGTTCATCTCCTCCCAGTCCTGCAGGGCCTACCAAATACTTGTACCTATATGGATGGCGTATTGATACACTCCCAAACTGAGGAGGAGCACCAAGTCCTACTTGAAAAGGTACTGAAGAGGTTACAATACTTAAACATCAGTATTAATCCCAACAAGTGTCAAATAGCTCAAAAAGAAATCGATTATTTGGGCTATACAATCGATGAAAACGGAATCAGACCAAATCATGAAAAGATTAGTGAAATAATAGATACTTCGAATTCTAAAACTGTTAAAGAATTAGGAAGTTATTTTCGAAAAATAGGTTTCTATCGTTCATCTATAGTTTGTTTTTAAGATATTACAGCTCCCCTCAACCTCTTTTTAAGGGGAAAGCCATATAGCAATCGCCGACTCAACTGGAACTCCGCCGCCAATAAAGCTTTTGAAGATAGTAAAAAGGCTATAAGAAACGCTACTGTTCTAGCCTACCCAAGTCCCTCAAGCCCTTTCAAAATTATTATACACTCAACAGACGTAGCTGCTGCAGCAGTAATTTTGTCCACTACTGACGAAGGAGATAAACCCGTCGCATTCTACAGTACGATATTATCGCCTGCGGAACGAAAATATGATCATGCAAACCGATTGTTAGTGGTTTTAACTAAAATTTTGAGGAAGTATGGATACCTACTCGCAGGGAAGCCTATAAAAATTGTTAAACAATCACGCGAATTGTTGCAAAAGTATAAAAGATCCAATGATTGCAAGAATTACAATCTGCACGAAATAAGAAGTTTAAACTTATTAACCGCTTACAAAGTCTCTTGGGAGCTGATTACCAAAAAGACCAATCCTTTATCTGAATATCTACTCCACAATAAAATTGTTAGTGAAGCTGCAGACATTGCAAATAATGATCTGCAATGCAATATTGAAAAAGAGGCGGAGCCTCCGACTACGCCCCTCCCTACGAGCGCTATGATTGGCTCAACCGCCAGTGAGCTGGCCAATCAGAGCGACACACCCTAGACAATAACAAAAGGTGAATTGAATGGACTTTTAAATACCTTTCATTATGAAGAACCTTCAACAGACTTAAAAAAGAGGTATGCCCAAACCATAAAGAGGAATGCGGCACACTCCTCGGTCATAAATTCCAACGGAGGAATGGATGTAAGGGATTTAAATTACCGCAATGTTTACGAGAGCCCACCCGCACGTGCCGCTCGTGAGAAAAATAATGATTTTAAAAATAAAGGATTAACTAATGATAAAAGACTTGAATTAGAAAGAGAAAATTTAGATAAATTTAATGATGAAGTGACTACTAGAAAAATAGATGAAGTAAATGATAATTTAACACTAAACACACGAATAAATTTAATCCAAAATTGCAATGATGCACACCTAGAGCTAATAAAGCGATTCAGAAAAGAAATAAATTACACAGAAATAAGTGAAGACCAGAAAAAAGATGATTTCATCAATTCCCTACTAGTCAGGTCTCAAAGTCGGACGTTGGAATTCAATCCCATTTACGGGAAAATACAACAGAAGTTTCTACAAGTTCGCGAAGTCATTCATATGGATATTTCTTTACCAGGTTACCTTCTAATGTCGTGGGAACAAGTTATTTATTAACTTCATCGACGGTACTCACATTATGTGATGGATCCTTCGCTGAAGGATATCACAAAGAGACAATAGGGTTTCAAACTTTGAAAACCAGCTAATTCCCACCTCTGGAATTTCCCGGTCACCTCGTTTATATAACGGCCGCAAACTTTACATCACACTTATATTGGGAGAGTTGTAAGCTTCATTAGGAAATACTCCACACCACGCACCAGCACATGCACCCAGCGTTCGAACGAGAAAATTGAGATGGTGAACAAGAGATTATTAACAGCACTTAGAGGCCATTGTTAGCAGAGCCAGACCATGAAACAACAGATGGTTGGACATCTTACCCTTCGTCTTTATTCCTCTCACGGCTGGACCCATCTCCGAACAGTGTCATCAGCCCCAGTAAGTTATTGTATGCCAGATATAAAACATTTTCATGACGGCCTAGTAGGACTTTCCTTGTCCCAGGCTGTCCAAATTATACGATACCTACACTCGAAGAAAATAAAAGGAAGTGATGGCCAAACCCTTAGCATCAGAAGAACAAATCTGCGTAGTCGGAGCATAATTTCTCCCAAAGATTATTTGAAATAGCAAAATTTCTATTAGTGAAAAGGTCAACCAACTATAATGTCGGAAAGTTTCCCCAAGTACCACGGCCCCATTAGGTTGCTCACCAGATCACCGAGCAGTAATCTCATATAATAAGGTGATAAAGTAGTAGTTGAAAGCTTAAGAAATGTTAAAATCTTCTACCAATCTAGTTCCCGACCCTTCTGACCGAAAGAAAAAACTCGGAATAAGAAATAGAGGAAGGAAGTGGCGGGACAAAGTGAAAATATCTCTTGAGAAAATAAGAGTCAAAGACATTGATGTGGTAATTAGTAGCTGTGACAAAATCATTTGTTAAAAGGTGTTATTTCATATTTGACAGTTACTTTCCCCTTTTCTCAAGGTAAAGCATATTCAAATATTCTTTCGTTTCCACTATTCCTATGCATTTCATGTAAGAATTCAGTAAGGAGGAATGAAAAAGGACCTTTGTGCAAACAGGAACCCAGCTTCACCTGAGATTCTGAGGCAAATGTATCCTTCTCGCAACTGACGATACACCAAGATGGGCTGAATTAAAGTAGCGAAGTTGTCAAGACATATGCACGAATGTCGGTAAGCGCGAAGGTAGCAATCTGTAAGAGGCTATTTGCAGGTCTCATTGCATACACCTTCAATCACATAGGTGCATCTCCTCCTACCCTTATTGTAACCCCATAATAATTTGGCTCTTCTCCCCCATTGGGAGAAGATGCCAAACAGAGAGCCTGATTGGCTGAAGGCGAAACGAGGCCCTAAAGCAAACCACGCTCAAGGATTGTTAGCTAGGACTTCGAGCAATGAAGTCGTGTTAGAGTAGGTCAGTGCCAATAATATTATTGTTATTAATTACGAGTGTTTAAAGTAATTTGTAACGACTTATTGTGCCTAACTAGTCTGATCATTTATTAAATTGAAACCATATCTTGTCAAATATCAATCCACTGATAAAATAAAGCCACTACATAGAAATTGCTATTACTCATATCCACCGGCTGATAACACTTCATATAAATAGTGTTGGGTTTGTCTTAATTTTAACCTATAATTATATATATATATATATATATTATATATATTTTATATATATCTATATATATATATATATATACTATTTTATATATATATAATATATATATTATTATATAGAATAATAGATTAATTATATATATATATATATTTATTTATATTATTGTTATTTACTATATATATATTATATATATATATATTATATATATATATATATTATATATATTATATCTATATATAATATATATTTATAAATATATATATTTATATATATTATTATAATATATATAGATATATATATATATATATTATATATATATATATATATAATATATATATATATAATTAGATATATATTATATATATATATATATATTATATATATATATATATATATATATCATTATATATATATATATATATATATAATATATATATAAATACTATATATATATATAGATATATATATTATAATATATATTATATAATATATATTATATATATATATATAAATCTATAATATATATATATATATATATATAATATATATATATTATATATATATATATATATATATTATATATAATATAATATATATATATATATTAATATATATAGTTATAAAACCCCCACAGGAAGTAAAACAAAATAAAGATTACAAAAACCACGAACTAGACTTTCGAGAAGACATACCGCCTCTCATTTTTTACGAGCCTGAATGAAACGGTGGTAAAATTAAGGACAAAATAATTTGTTAAAATAGTTGGTTGTTTGAGTGATATTTAGATATTTCATAAAATAAGACATTTTTGAAAAATTTTTAAGAATAAAATTGGTAAAATCATCAATAGCAATTGCATTAAAAACATTAAAATTATTCTACAATCTTATTAAAAAAATTTATAATTGTCTTTTGTTAAGTTCTCAAAAGTGTCTATCACGGAGAAATTCAGTTGCTATTAATTGCAATATCGATCCTGTGTTTCTTCTCTTCTTCTATGTTTATGCAGGAGATGGTTAGGTCACAAATTTATAAGAGCTAGAATTTACTATTTTCTTCTTATTCAATATCCCAACAGTTTCTCAATAATATAATAGAACCTCAATCTTTTGCTAGGTTCATTTACTAGAACCCACATTTTTATTCTGAGTATCATCATATTTTGAAATTTTGTAGTGAATATTTTTAGTTGTGTTGGGATACATGAAACAAGCATAAAATCTATGAGTATGTATCAGTTTAAATGGTCAATTGGAAAAGGAGCACTTTTATCTTATTTTAGAAGATACATACCATATAACACATTCGTTTCACTTCTCTAAAATTTGTTGACCGCTAACTCTCCTGCAAAGCATAGATAACGAGAGGAACATGGATCGATTTACAATATACAGCACTAATCTCCGTCATAGGACGCGCACAAAACAAGATAGGAATCTTTTCGTCAACTCAAGAATGTAAATAGTCTAAATTTAAATTGTTTATAATTTTTAATCACATTTTACAAATTTTTTTTTTTTTTTAAATTTTCCACAAATCTTATATTATGAAATATCCTAAATACCCATGACCTTAAAACAACTACTGATCTTAAACATACTATTTTTTCCTTAATTTTATTTGAAGTTTTATTTACGAGCCTGAATGAGGGGAGGCGGTATGTCCTCTCACATATCATTAATTGTTAATTTTTTTTTTGTTTCTTTCGGTTTATTTGGGGATTTTAAATTCATATTTTCTGACGTGATCTCTTTTTCACTTGTTTAATGTTCGTTTTACATAGATATATATATATAGATAGTATATAATATAATATATATATTATATATATTAATATAATATATTATATATATATATATATATATATGATATAAATTATATATAATATATATAAAATAGTATATATATATATATAAAGAGAAAGTTTTGATAGC
>JABUQX010028809.1:0-7500 GCA_015478945.1 Trachelipus rathkii | reverse complement strand
AAACACCCTTTTTAAGATTAAGGAAAAATGGGCTCAGCCCTCAGCAAAAATCAAACCCTTTTTTAAGATTAAGGAAAAATGGGGCTCAGCACGGAGCAAAAATCAAACCCTTTTAAGATTAAAAAAAAAAATGGCTCAGCTGTAGGAAAAATAGAAACCCTTTTTTAGATTAAGAAAATGGCGTCAGCCGGAGGAACATAAACCCTTTTTTAAGGTTTTTTTATATGTCTAGCACTGGACAAAAGAATCGCGAGCGCGTGCTCGACGCGCCCTCGTGAGTCAGGCCAGAAGATATAACCCGTAAACACATTTTTTTAAGACCTTATAAGGAAAATGCGGGTCGCCTGGAGCACGGAGCAGCAGATCTCAAAGTGATCCGCTTCGACTTTTTAAGCTTAAGGAAAAAAAATGCGGCTCAGCCCGAGCAAAATTAAACCTTTTAAGATTAAGAAAATGGGGCCTCAGCCCGGAGGAAAAAAAAACCTTTTAGATTAAGGAAAAATGGGGCTTTGCCCGGAGAAAAAGAAAACCCTTTTTAAGATCTTAGGAAAAATGGGTCAGCCCTGATCAAAAAATTAAGACCCTTTTTAAGATTCAAGGAAAAATGGGGCTCAGGACCCGGAGGAAAAAATCAAAGCCCTTTTTAAGATAAGAAAAATAGGGTCAGCGCAGAGGAAAATAAAACCCTTTTTAAGATTTAGGAAAATGGGGCTCAGCCCGGTAGCAAAATCAAACCCTTTTTAAGATTAAGAAAATGGGGGTCAGCCCGGAGCAAAATTCAAACCCTTTTTAAGATTAAGGAAAAATGGGGCTCAGGCCTGAGCAAAAATCAAAACCCTTTTTAAGAATTAAGAGAAAAAAATGGGCTTCAGCCGTTCGCCAAAATCAACCATTTAGATTAAGGAAAAATGGGGCTCAAACCGGGAGCAAAAATCAAAACCCTTTTTAAGATTAAGGAATAATAGGAGTCAGGGGCCGGAAGCAAATATCAAACCCTTTTAAATTAAGCGAAAAAATCGGGGCTCAGCCAGGAGCAAAAATCAAACCCCTTTTTAGATTTTAGGAAAAATGGGCTCAGCCACGGAGCAAAAATCAAACCCTTTTTAAGATTAAAAAAAAAAAAAAGGATCAGCCCGGAGGAAAAATAAAAACCCTTTTTTAAGATTAGGAAAATGGGGCTCAGCCCGAGAGGAAAAAATAAAACTTTTTAAGATTAAGGACAAATGGGGCTCAGCCCGGAGCAAAACTCAAACCCTTTTAAGATTAGGGAAAAATGGGCTCAGCCCGGAGCAAAAAATCAAACCCTTTTTTTTTAAGCTTAAGGAAAAATGGCGCTCAGGCCGGAGCAAAAATTAAAACCCTTTTTAGATTAAGGAAAAAATGGGGGCTCAGCCCGGAGCGAAAATCAAACCGTTTTTAAGATTAAGAAAAAATGGGCTCAGCCCGGAGGAAAAAGAAAACTCTTTAAGATTTAGGAAAAAGGGGCTCAGCCCTGAGCAAAAATTAAACCCTTTTTAAGATTAAGGAAAAATGGGGCTCAGCCCGGAGGAAAATCAAACCCTTTTTAAGATTAAGAAAAAATTAGGCTCAGCCCGGAGAAAAATCAAACACTTTTTAAGATTTAGGAAAAATGGGGCACAGCCCGGAGCAAAAAATCAAACCCTTTTAAGATTTAAGGAAAAATGGGCTCAGCCCGGAGCAAAATCAAACGTTTTTAAGTTAAGGAAACAATGGGGCTCAGCCCTGGAGCAAAATCAAACAATCCTTTTTAAGATTAAGTAAAAATGGGGCTCAGCCTGGAGAAAAAATCAAACCCTTTTTAAGATTAAGGAATAATAGGGCTCAGCCAGGAGCAAAAATCAAACCCTTTTTAAGATTTAGGAAAAAATGGGGCTCAGCCCGGAGCAAAAATCAAAAGACCTTTTTAAGATTTAGGAAAAATGGGGCTCAGCCCGGAGCAAAAAATCAAACCCTTTTTAAGATTAAAAAAAAATACGGCTCTGCCCGGAGGAAAAATAAAACCCTTTTTAAGATTAAGGAAAATGGGGCTCAGCCTAGAAGAAAAATAAAACCCTTTTTAAGGTTTAGGAAAAATGGGGCTCAGCCCGGAGCAAAAATCAAACGTTTTTAAAGATTAAGGAGAAATGGGGCTCAGCCCGGAGCAAAAATCAAACCCTTTTTAAGCTTTAAGAAAAATGGGGCTCAGCCCGGAGCAAAACTTAAACCCTTTTTAAGATTAAGGAAAAATGTGGCTCAGCCTGGAGGAAAAATAAAACCCATTTTAAGAGTTTAGGAAAAATCGGGGCTCAGAGCCCGCAGCAAAAATCGAAAACCTTTTTAGATTAAGGAAAAAATGCGGGCTCAGCCCGGTGGGAAAAATAAAACCCTTTATTAAGGATTAAGGAAAAATGGGGCTTCAGCCCTGAGAGAAACATACAAACCCTTTCTACAGATTTAGGAAAATCGGGCTCAGCCCGGAGCAAAAATCAAACCCTTTTTAAGATTAGGGAAAAATGGGGCTCAGCCCGGAGGAAATATCAAACCCTTTTTAAGATTAAGGAAAAATGGGGCTCAGCACGGAGGAAAATCAAAACCCGTTTTTTAAGATGAGGGAAAAAATGGAGGCTCAGCCAGAGGAAAAAGTTCAAACCGGTTTTAAGATTAAGGAAAAATGAGCCTCAGACCGGAGGAAAAATCAAACCGTTTTGAAGATTAAGGAATAATGGGGCTTAGCCCGGAGCAAAACTCAAACCCTTTTTAAGATTTAGGAATAAATGGGGCTTAGCCCGGAGCAAAAATCAAACCCTTTTTATGATTTAGAAAAATGGTGCTCATCCCGGAGCAAAAAATTAAACCCTTTTTAATATTAAGGAAAAATGAGGTCAGCAACGGAGCAAAAACCAACCCTTTTTAAGATTAAGGAAAAATGAGGCTCAGCCCGGATAAAAATAAAAACCCTTTTTAAGATTAAGGAAAAATGGGCTCAGCCCGGAGCAAAAAATCAACCCTTTTTAAGATTAAGGTAAAATTCGGGCTCAGCCCGGAGCAAAAATCAAACCTTTAAATTAAGACTTAAGAGAAAAACTCGCGCGCTTCACACCGGCAAAATAAATCACTTATAGTTGAAGATTATAGGCAATAATCACATAACCAGCCGGAGCACATCTCCACTATAACTTCTCTATATTCACGAATTCGCACAGCACTCACGGACTCAGCAGGCAGCAAAAATAACACTCCTCTCATTCAAAATGTTAGAAAGGCACCTCACAAGCACCAATAAACGACCCCACTCACAAACACAATGGGCTCCAGCCCGAAGCCACCACAGTTCCACTCTCTTTAAGAATAATATATGATCTCAGCCTGATAGAGCAAATAACAGACAACCTTACTCTTAAGACTCTAGCGCAAAAAAACTACGGAGCCTCAGGCCTGCCAGGAGACACACCTAAAACCCTTTCTTAAGGCTCCTATAGAACAATAGCTCCGGAGCAAAAACCAAACTTTTGTTAGATATTAAGGAAAATGGGGCTCAGCCCGGAAGCAAAAATCAAACCCTCTTTAAGATTAAGGAAAAAATGGGGCTCAGCCCGGAGCAAAAATTAACACCCTTTTTAAATTAAGGAAAAATGGGGCTCAGCCCGGAGGAAAAAAAACCCTTTTTTAAGATTAAGGAAAAATGGGCTCAGCCCGGAAGGAAAAATCAACACCTTTTTAAGATTATAAGGAAAAATGGGCTCAGCCCGGAGAGCAAAAATCAAAACCCTTTTTAAGATTAAGGAAAACAGGGGCTCAGCCCAGAGGAAAAATCAAAACCCTTGTTTAAGATTAAGGAAAAAGTAGGCTCAGCCCGAGGAAAAATAAAAACCCTATTTTAAGATTTAGGAAAGAATGGGTCAGCCGGGCCAAAAATCAACTCTTTTTAAGCAATTTAAGGAAAAATGGGCTCAGCCCCGAAGCAAAAATCAAACCCTTTTTTTAAGATTAAGGAAAAATATTGCTCAGCCGAGAGCAAAAATCAAACCCTTTTTAAGATTAGGAAAAATGGGGTCAGCCCGAGAGCAAAAATCAATAACCTTAATTAAGATTTAAGGACAAAAATGGGCTCAACTCGGACGAAAAAATCAAAGCGCACTTTTGTAAGATTAAGGGAAAAATAATGGGGCTCGCCAGGAGAAAATCAAACCCCTTATTTAGGTAAGGAAAAAATGGGGCTCAGCCAGGAGCAAAAATCAAATCCTTTTTAAGACTTAAGTAAAAAATGGGGCTCAGCCCGGAAGAAAAATCAAACCTTTTTTAAGATAAAAAAAATTACGACTCAAGTCCGGAGGAACATAAAACGCCTTTTCAAGATTAAGAAGAAAATCGAGTGGGCGTCAGCCGGAAGGAAAAGATAAAACAAACCTTTATATTAAGTTTAGGAAAAAATAAGGCTCAGCCCGGAGCAAATATCAAACCGTTTTTAAGATTAAGGAAAAATGGGGCTCCGCCCGGAGCAAAAATCAAACCGCTTTTTAAGCTTAAGGAAAAATGGGGCTCAGCGCGGAGCAAAAACCAAACCCTTACTTAAGATTTAGGAAACAATGGGCTCAGCCCGGAGGAAAAAAAACCCTTTTTAAGATAAAGAAAAAATGGGGCTCAGCTTGGAGGAAAAATAAAACCCTTTTTAAGATTTAGGAAACAATGGGGGCATCAGCCCGGAGCCAAAAAATTAGAACCCTTTTTAAAGAATAAAGAAAAAATAAAAGGAGCTCGGAGCAAAAATCAACCCGTTTTTAAGATTAAGGAACAAAATGGGCTCAGCCCGGAGGAAAAATAAAAACCCTTTTAAGAATAAATATATGGAAAAATGGGGCTAAGCCCGGAGCAAAAATCAACCCTTATATGAATTAGGAAAAATGGCGGCGCCAGGCCCGGAGAGAAAAATCAACAACCCTTTCTTCAAGATTAAGAAAAAATGGCGCGCTCAGACCGAGGAAAAATTAAAACCGTGTTTTAAGATTAAGAAAAAATGGGCTCAGCCCGGAGCAAATCAAACCGTTTTTAAGATTAATGAAAAATGAGGGCGCAGCCCGGAGAAAAAATCAAACCGTTTTTTAAGATTAATGAAAAATGTTGCTCAGCCCGGAGCAAAAAGCAAACCCTTTTTAAGATTAGGAAAAATGGGGCTCAGCCCCGCAGCAAAAATCAAACCCTTTTTACAGATTAAGGAAAAATAGGGCTCAGCCGGAGGAAAAATAAAACCCATTTTAAGATAAAGGAAAAATGGGGCTCAGCCGGAAGCAAACAAACCGTTTTAAGATTAAGGAAAAATTGGGCTCAGGCTGGAGCAAAAATCAAAACCCTTTTTAAGAAGTCTAAGGAAAAATGGGGCTCAGCCGGAGCAAAAATCAAACTGTTTTTAAGATTAAGGAAAAAATGGGGCCTCCAGCACGGACAAAAATCGACCCTTTTTAAATTAAGAAAACATACGACTTCAGCCCGGAGCAAAAGAATCAACCGTTTTAAGATTTAGACGAAATGGGGCTAAGCCAGGAGCAAAAATTCAACCCTTTTTAAGATTAGGGAAAAAGGGGGCTCAGCCCGGAGCAAAAATCAAAACCTTTTTAAGATTAAAGGAACAATGGGGCTCAGCCCGGAGCAAAAAATCAAACCCTTTTTAAGATTAAAGAAAAATGGGCTCAGCCCGAGCGGAAAAATCAAACCGTTTTTAAGATTTAAGCGAAAAAATGGCGGGGCTCAGGCCCGAGCAAATCCACAACCTTTTACGATTGAGGAAAATGGTGCTCGCCCGGAGCAAAAATCAACACCTTTTTAAGATTAAGGAGAAAAATGGGGCTCAGCCCGGCGCAAAAATCAAACCAATTTTTTTTTAAGATTAAGGAAAATTGGGGCTCAGCCCGAAGAGAGAAAATCAAACCCTTTTTAAATAAAGGAAAAACATGGGTCGCACAACCCGGAGCAAAAATTCAAACCCCTTTTAACATTTAGGAAAAATTGGGGCTCAGCCCGGAGGAAAAATCAAAACCTTTTAAGGATTAAGGAAAAATGGGGCTCAGCCCGGCGGCAAAAATCAAACCCCTTTTTAAGATTTAGGAAAAGAAATTGGCGCTGAGCTCAGCCCGCAGCAAAAATCAAACCTTTTTAAGATTAGGAAAAATGGGGCTCAGCCCGGAGAAAAAATCAAACAATTTTTAAGATTAAGGAAAAAAATGGCTCAGTCCGGAGCAAAAATAAAACTCTTATTAAAGATTAAGGAAAAAAATTGGGCTCAGGCCCGGAGGAAAAAATTAAAACCCTTTTTTATTTAAGGAAAATGGGGCTCAGCCGGAGAAAATAAACCCTTTTTTAAGATTAAGGAAAATGCGGGTGACGCCTCGCTCCCGATGCCACACAAAAGGAAAAATAAAACCCTTCTTAAGATTAGGAAAATGGGGCTCAGCCGGAGACAAAAATCAAACATTTTTTAAGATTATAGAAAATGCGGCTAAGCGGAGCAAAAATCAAACAATTTTTAGCCTTAAAGGCAAATAGGGCTCAGCCAAGGAGCCAACAAATCAACACCCTTTTTAAGATTTAAGGAAAAATGGGAGGCTCGCCGGTGCAAAAAATCAAACACTTTATTTAAGCATTAAGGAAAAATACGGCTCAAGCGCATCCGGAGGAGAAAATCAAAGTCCTATTTTAAGATTAGGAAATTGGGCTCAGCCGGCAGGAAAACATAAACCTTTTTACAGGTTTTAGGAAAAATGGCGCTCAGCCGGACGCAAAAATACAAACATTTTTTAGATTAAGCGAAAAATAGGGCTCAGTTCCGCGAAGCAAAAACTTCAAACCCTTTTTAAGATTTAGGAAAAATGGGGCTCAGCCCGGAGCAAAAATCAAACCCTTTTTAAGATTAAGGAAAAATGGGGCTCAGCCCGGAGGAAAAATAAAACCATTTTTAAGATTAAGGAAAAATAGGGCTCAGAATGAGAGGGAACTAAATAAACCGCTTTTATAAGATTAAGGAAAAATGGGCTCAGCCCGGAGCAAAAATTAAACCCTTTTACAGATTAAGGAAAAATGGCGGGCTCTAGCCCGGAGCAAAAATTAAACCCTTTTTAAGATTAAGGAAAAATGGGGCTCAGCCCGGAGGAAAAAAAAACCCTTTTTAAGATTAAGGAAAATGGGGCTCAGCCCGGAGGAAAAATAAACCCTTTTTAAGATTAAGGAAAAATGGGGCTCAGCCCGGAGCAAAAATAAAACCCTTTTTAAGATTTAGGAAACAATGGGCTTAGCCCGCGGGAAAAAAAAAAAACCCTTTTTAAAATAAAAAAAAAAAGGGGGCCCAGCCGGGAAAAAAAAAAAACCCTTTTTAAAGATTAAGAAAAAGGGGGGCTCAGCCCGGAGAAAAAAAAAACCCTTTTTAAAATTAAGAAAAATTGGGGCTCAGCTTGGAGGAAAAAATAAAACGCTTTTTAAGATTTAGGAAAATGCGGTCCTATCTCTTCATTT
>JABUQX010028808.1:25000-42454 GCA_015478945.1 Trachelipus rathkii | reverse complement strand
AAATAATATCAATAATCATAATAATGAAAAATGATAAATTAATAATATAATAATAATATAATAATAATGATAAAATAATAATAAGATAATAATCAGAAATATAATATAATATAATAATATAATATACATGTTTTATTTATCCATGACCATGAAGGAAGTTAAACTGAGTGTAGGAGAATTAAGTACGAATGTGGGGATAAATTGAATAAAATAATTTTTGAAAATATATTTAAGTTTTATATACATAGAATATGGCATCTATATATAATATATGGAGTATTTGTATTCTTATTATGCAACATATTTAATGGTAGGGGTTTTACATTTATTTAATATTTTATTTAAATTAAAGTTTAAATTATTAAATAATTTAATGCAACACAAATTTATTTTTTATTTTAATTTTAAAGAAAATTTAAAATTTTTTTATATTTTATATAATTTATTTAAATTTATTTTATTTATAATAATATAAAAATTAAAATTAATAACACCGGTAATATCATAGAACCGGGCACGGACGCTTATTTCACGCCTAACACCACGCACGTCGAGATGGCTACAGGTGGTGTCGTGACACGCCTTCCAATCAACGCCTAGGAATAGAGCAAGTAAAAAGATAAGACTTCAAAGGACGCCCCAGTAGAGTACTCGTCACTTAGGGGGAGAGATGAAAGTCGCTGGCATAAAGGG
This sequence comes from Trachelipus rathkii, assembly GCA_015478945.1. Lineage (NCBI taxonomy): Eukaryota > Metazoa > Arthropoda > Malacostraca > Isopoda > Trachelipodidae > Trachelipus > Trachelipus rathkii. The sequence continues at coordinate 41,761 of JABUQX010028808.1, read as the reverse complement.
TAACGTATATGGATATCTACAGAATGATAAAGATAGATACAACATACATATAATATATAGTTTAAAAATAGTTACTATATTCTAGTCAGTGTATTATTATATGTATATATTAAATATATAATATAATATATATTATATATATTAATATATATATATAATTATATACATTTATATATTTATAATAACATATATATAAATTTATTAAAACTTGCCAACACAGACTCCATTTCTTAATTTTACCTTTTTGTCCTCCAGAAATCCTATTTGCACAAATACAAACTACGAGTTAAATTTAGGTTTTTATCTGAGTGAGACATCACTGATACGATTATTTCAATGTACTAATTCATTACCTATCTTCTTTTTATTTTTTACTATACATTATTAGGTTATTAGGTTATTATATTTTTTTCATTTCAATTTTTATGTAAAAACATTTCTATCTATTTATGATATATATATAATTATTATATTATATATTATAATATAATAATTATATATATATAATAATATAATGTATACAACATATTTTGATATAGAAATTCAATAAAAACTAATTATATTAATTATTATATTATAAATATATTATATATTAATATATATAATTATAAATATATAATATATAATTATATATATATATACATATTAATATAATAATTATATATATATTATATATATATAATATAATAAATAATATTAATTATTTATTTAATATAATGATATATATATATAATATACGTTAATAATATATATATATGATATTATATATATAATTAATTATATTAATTATATATTATTAGCTAGAGCATAAAAATTTTGAGCTATTTCATTGTTTAAGTCAAAATATAAATTGACATTTTACTTAGCAATTTTTTTAGTATATGTTGATATGAAAAAATTAATAAAAAATTTTGAAAAGTAAAATTAAAATTATTATTTTAAGTTAGTATGATTAAAAAACTTAAAAATTTGAAATAAAAAAATTAATAAGAAAAAAAAAATAAAAATAATAAAAAAAACTAAATGTAAAAATCACTTTTCCTCTTTCATTACAAAAGGAAAAATGGAAATTCTTTAATGATTCATAGAAGTTCACGTAAAATAAAATAGAACACAATAGTGTTGTTAAAAATTATTTAATAGCGATATTATTGTTTTGAGTTATACGGATCACCTAAACTTTATTATACGTACAACAACCCATATTAATTTATATTTAATTATTATAAAGAAAATGAAATATATTAATAGAAATATAATTTTTATTATTTTTTAATAATATATTACTACATGGAATAATATATAATATAAAATATTTATATATTATCAATATATATATATATATATAAATATAATATATAATATAAATAATTATATATTATATTATTATTATATATATAAATTATGATATCTGTAAGTTATCTTAGTTAACAATTATTAATATATATATTAATTAATAATATACTAATATACTATTAATATATTATTTATATATTTTATATATATATATAAGTGAGAATTATGGGATTACTAGTGTAAGACCGAATTTAGAATTGAAGGGTGAGCCGAGCTCTCATAGATTTTCTTATGCTTTCAATAATTATGTATATTATTTAATTTTATAAAATCAATAGATAAGATAAATATGAAAAAAATTATAATAATATATTAATATTATTTTTAAAAATCGCTTTAAGAATTCTTTAATTGAAATAATTTATATTTTTTTATAATTAATTATTTTAATTTATATATATATAATATATTAAAATATATAATAATATTAATTATTTATAATATATAATATATATTTAATTAATATTAATATTAATATTATATATATAATATATTAAATATTATTATATTATAATAATAATTATATATATATATTATATATATTATATATATATATTATTATTATTATATTATATATATATATATATATATATAATAATAATTATAATATTATATTATTATATATATATATATATTATAAGTATATAAAATCTTAGTTTTATATTTTACTCCATGAATCTGTCTAAAAATACCATCAACCTGTATTCAGATGATACATCAATGGACATGGCTATTTATACGTGTATCGGGCCCTCACATATTATCTCCCGTTATAAACTCAACCTAGGAGGCAGCTTCAGTACTATAATATTCAATATAAAAGTATATTTCATCGGCACCGGACTTCCCTACAGGCTCACACTTCGGGACTTGCTATCTACGACTCATTTTTTTCATTTATCTTAATTATACCATATTTATCTTCTTAACCTTCCGATATTTATTCAAAAGATATTTCATTTCCATTTTCAGATCATGTATACTATACTAAATTAATTCAATGACCCTTTGGATTACAACACTAATTAGTCTATCTACACCTTAGAGCTATTATTAATGGTTGAAAAATAGCTCAACCTAAAGTAATTCTATTATATATATACCTCTATACACTCACATGGTAGTGAGTTACCTTCTCATATAGTAATACATAATCAAGTACATGTGAGCATACTTTCAGTTCCTACTTCATTATCCTAATGCGTATCATCGCATTCTATCATCTCATAAAACACTTATCTGTAATATATTACCATCCAAAGGTATTTAAATTTTATATAACTTTCTATCTCAAGCCTCTCTACTCAATCTCACACATTGATCTTCTACAACAAAACTCTTTATACTCTGCTCACTCATAATCATATAATTTTGGTTTTACAACATATATATCATTTTATATTTTCTTATTCCACTTCCTAAAGTTTTATTTATCCGTGTGAAAATAGTCAATAATTTTTTATATCATCCCTTATCTCTATACTTATTCATTCCACACGACGCCATAAACTACAATATATATATATATTATTATAATATAATATACTATATATAAACAGATACAAAATATAATGTATTATTAAAAAATTTAGTGCCTCAAAAATTACTCCATAACGTTTTTCGTGAACGTGATTGTACTATTATAATCATTATCATATATTATCAGCTATAATAGGAACTAAAAGCATTAATTATTAAGTGAAAATTTCTTTGCCTTACTTATCAGATTAGTTATTATTAAATATGTAAAAATTATAAAATGTTTAAATTAAAAAATACTAATAGTTTATTGTTTTAGTTACTTATGAAATATAACTCGGCCTGGTGGAGAATTAGGATATTAGTGTCAGGTATTCTATTGTAGCACATACTACTTTATTAAATAGTATAATTATTCTAAGTTATTAACTAATTGTTAGTTATCATCTTATATACGTTGTACGTTTATATTATTCTAATACATCTATTTTTTTGTTTATATTATATATTTATATTAATTAGCTTTCATGGAAATTTTTGGAGGGAAACGATGTTAATATTATTATTCAGATATGATTATTACTTAATACACTTTCATATTAAACTTAAAGCAAATTTGATTTTTTATTTTATTTAACTTAATAATTATATATAATAATATTAATATATTATTAAGTATATATATTTAAATAATAATTTATTATCTAAGTCATCTTTCCTCGGAACTGGGGTAGGTTGGGAGGAAAACCTCATAATATCACACAAGAAATTTGGGGTGCAGCTCATTGAGTACAACATCCTTTAAAATGAGTTTATATATTTTAGTGAGTAAAAAGATAAAATAGTAGAGGAAATCATTTGCCGGGCATTCGTGAGCTAATTTATGGTACTAATAATAAGTATTTGATTATTATTACGTCAATTTACTTTTACACATATCTCACAGATTATGTATATTAGTAATCGAGTTTGAGTTATAACAGACGTTTGCAAACTTTATATGTATAAAAGTAATTTTTAACGTCACGATACGTGAGAGTCCATATTTAATAAACAATTCGATATTATTTTTTAAACAGTAAATCTATCGGTATATAAACTTTTTTACATTCGATTTATACTCGATAGTTAATTTAATAAATAGAGTCACTAAAATGAAAGTATTTTAGTATATCAAAAAAGATAAAAGAGTTATTTCTTTGGAAACCTATGTAGGAGTTGAATAATGCAATTAACGCTAGATAGAGCGGTTTTATGGATATGTTGAGAAATTTTTTTCCGTTGTTTATATTTATAGCTTTCAATGCATGTTTCATTATATATATTATATCTATATATTTATTTTTATAATTAAATTATATCTGATTTAATTTTTTATGACTGATTAAAGTTTCTCTTTTTAAAATCGATTCGTTATGTAGTTAAGTATAGCATATCGAGCTCGTGATAATCAAATTTATTATCACTTCATTTAAGCTTAGTGCTGAAATATGAAAGTTTAAATATATACAATAATTAATATTCTTATTAATACGATTTATAATCTGTTCCTTTATGTAGGTTAATATATTAATTATTAACTAATTCTGGAAATGAGCTATTAAACGGGTCAACTTACTTCGTTTGAAGTTTATAGGGAAAACCATATTTACTTTATATTACTTCAATAAGCATTTTAACAAAGATTAACCTAGTATGTAATTATCCACTACTATTTAAACTAATTTCTAAATTTAAGTTTGAGTAAGTGAAATTAATATAGACCTAAGGCTTTCAAGAGAATAATCACTTAAATGTTCTAACTTGCAGTTGCAAGATTTGCACATTATATATTCTATAAACTTATTGCCTGGCCAATATTCAATTCTTTGAAGAATTTTATAGACTCTGGAAGTATTTATCCTGGGTATATACTACTGTACTTTGACTATTAACTTCATAACTTTGTTAATATTAGACTTGATGTATAAGAATCATATAAGCTGAGTACTTATACATATAATTCCTGATCGACGTAATAATGCTGATCTCTATTCTAAATAAATGTTATAATTTACAATTATATTATCTTGAAGAAAGTTTGTAAATTTAAAAAGTTGTTTTTATTCTCCGCTAAAATTTAGTATTTCGTAGTCGGTAAAGCTACTAGCGTTTAAAGTTTAAATTTAGTATTTCGTAGTCGGTAAAATACTGGCGTTTAAAGTTTAAATTTCCTACGTGGAAATTTTTCGTTACTTCATTTATCTATTTTGTGTGTGAAGCAAAGTTGCTTTTTTCAATATTCTGAGAAAGAAAAATATTTCTCATTAAAAAATCGTCTTTCGTAAAAAACTGATTAGTTTTGTTTAAACACACACATTATATATTCTGCAGAAGTTTGCGCTTTGAAATAATCTGCATCGAATCAAAAATATTCTGCAGATTAGACCTGTAAATTAAAGATTTTAAATATATATATATTATACATAAAGGTCATATATTCACGCATATATATTCTGCTGCGTTTGAGGAGAAGTAGTCGGTCTCTAATTTTGTAGTATTTTTTTAGTTAACTGTCCAGATATTTATATATATATCTGGATTGTTTCAAATAATCGAGACTTCTCCTCCTTTCAAATATATTAAATATTTTTGCGTTAAATATTTTTGCGTTAAATATTTTTGCGTTATAAAAAAAAATATATATATATTTCGGCAATTTAGTATCTTTGCGGTAATTATTATTTTGGGTTATTTGGGTATTTTATATTGTCCTATCGCAATCATTGCCCATTAAATCTTAGGTGGTGGTAAATATCGTGCGTTTTGCTCATATAATAAGTAGCATTTTTTTTGCGTTTTTTTTTGCGTATTTATTGCTTTTGCGTTTTTTTCAAATATTCATTTTACAAAAATGTCTCTTTTCGAAGATGAATCACTCAGACAAATCGTGTCTGAGTTGGAGGACAGTGTCAGTGAAAATTTTGGGAGGGAGGACGAAAACACTCTCTCTCCAGAAGAATTAGTCGACCTCACGAAAGAGGTTAAGTCAAAACTGTCCCCTATTAAGAGACTGAGAGCTGTGATTAAATAGGAAAAATCAAACGCTCCTTTTCAAAAAATCTTCTCGAATCTTTCTGCCACTGAAAGCCAGGAAGATAATCATCGTTTCCTCAAACCTGAAGGAATTAAAATCAAATTGTGTGAGGAGAGTAAAAACTATTGATATGCTCTTATATTAGAAGAAAGTCATCACAAGTTCATTCCAATTCATCAGTATTGTACTCGTCATTATTTGGACGAGAAATTAAATTTTAGATAAAGCGGTACATATTTAATTTTTATACCCAGATTAATGAGAAATTAAAGTCTGGCGTCTGACACCTAGCTGTTTTTTAATGTTCATCCATCTTCTTCTCCGTCTGCGCTCCTGCAGCTTAATAAGAGGCCATCTCTTATGGAGAACGGAATATCTGCGAGAGTACTAAATATTTTGGGTTATATGAAGATATGAATGAATATTAAATTCAATAAATTTAATGTCTATGCTATCAAAAGGTACTATAGGATATAAGTAAAATTACCCTGCAATAAAAGTATGTTCAAAGAGTTCAGGGTTAGATGAGGAGGATTACCGGCATTCTTTCTGCTTCAGTATTTATAATTTATCTTGTCCTTTCAAAAATGTTTATTTTGAGGGGTGCAGAAAGATATTTTTATCTAGCGTCATGTGCTTAAAAAATTGCAGTATTTATTATAAAAGTATTGAGTTATCAGGTTCAAATTAGGCGCTCAAGAGATTTAATTATTTAGAGGCATTTAACTAATATCGGCTCCAATTTTTGGTTAAGTCGAGTCTATTCGAAATACATAAAGGGCTTTACTTAGACGAATGTACATATTATATTATTATTGATTTGTTTATTATGCTGTTTTCAATAAAATAATCGATTCTGCGCACCTTAATTTTTACGAGAGAATAAATCCTGAGAGGCTCATGCATACCAAATATCAGCTAATATTTGCCTGTAAGCTAGACGCAGTAGGATATTTACATGAGATTCTCATAGAGAGATTTTATGGTTACATCCGAGATTTCTTTGAGATTAAGCCTTTCGGCAGGGCCTTAGTTAAAGACCATGAAGAGTCATTTAATAATCGTTATAGGTTAAACTTAATTTACTATCCTTAAATGAGTCTTATTTCACTTCGTTGAGATCAAATTAATTCAAATAACAGGAATTTGAATATATACCTTCGTATTTATAATAAATATAAAATCTTGGAGCATTTACGGTAATTTTAATAATGCAAGTCATGGATGAAGGGGAGGGGAAAATAAATAAATCAGCCCTCTATAATTTATGGTGATTTCCAGAGCGTTAACCATAGATCAGTGACTCCGACTGGTGGTTTCATTTCCTGTTAGCTAAATCGATACCAGCATTTTAATAACGCTTTATCTAAAGATGATTAGTAATTATAAATAATTTATTTACGTCGTCAGACGACGAAACTCGATAATATAACGCAGTCAACAGATGTGTATTAAAAAGGCTTTAGTTTTGATTCGTGCATATTTTAATTTTCGATAAATAGTATTAAGTTTTGACAACAATGAAATCATCTTGTCAATGATTTTATCTTGATGGAAGTATATATCTTTCCTGAAAGCAGGAGAAGATTGCTGTAAGAAGCTGCAGCATTTATAATAATCGGCGGTGCTTCAGCTCTGTCGGTACAAGACGAAGACTCCAAATCGTCATAATATAACTACATAGCTTTAACCCTAAATGTCCTGCAAGTGGAAGATATGGTTGAAGAGTATTCAACACCCTGATATGCGGTCTGGCACACCATGTGAGCCATATAGGTATTTAAGTGGCGGACAATATACTGATAAAAATGTTTCTATAATACACAATAGCAAATAGACTTGATTCGATCGCGATGAACGGGTATATCTATTGAAATTACCTGTAAATTGTTTCAGGTATCGATGGACAAAACACATTGTAGAATAAACAGATTAGAAATTTAGAGATGCAATGGATAACATTTGCACACTTTCAAGCTGACATTCTTTCTAATGGTAACATATTGGCATTTGATGAATAGGAGTAAGCACGGCTCACTATAGAAGACTTACATCCTGTGTTGTAGACCTAAAGGACAACTACCTCTCAAGGCTTACTATGCCCGCACCTGCGTGCTTCGCCATTTTCCTGACTTCACGGCGCCATTCAAGAAGGGCCATTAAAGAGGAACTACGTGGTGTGCACTCATAGTCTGCGTGCTTTCTCTCGCAGTTGTAACGGGGTAGCTGGAATCCCAAGCTCTTTCTCACGTAATTTTTCATTTTAGGAGCAGTTTTGGTAAATCGAAAGTTGGAGGATGTTATTATTGAAAATCATGTCACCTCTCCTTTCACCCGCATCATTTGGGGTATCGTTAAAAAGATTGCCTCCCATTAAACCATTTTCTCGGTTGAGTCCCGCGCAGATCGGTGACTACGGAGACTCCCTATACGCCGGATTTATTTAAATTTCAGAAGATGGGCATCTGTGTTGTGGGGAAATAATTCCTATTGGGGAACTAAACATGTAAATATAATTGATTCTGAATTGGGATATCGGCTTTTTTTTTTTATAACAATGTAAAAGGCCTGACGAGTAGATGCATGATAAATTAATATTATACCTACTATTAATGGTTTAGCCATTAAGTGGCGATAGTCACTTATGCAAAAATATTAATAACTGTTGACAGTTGATTTATGTTCATTCAATAATTATTATACATGGGCTGCTTTAGTTGAGTTACATTTACGATGCTCTTCAATTATTATTTATTAATAATATAAGATTTTAAATTACACCGTAAAATGCTAATCGGGGCAGGGTGCAACATTATGATAAGACTTGTCATGGTAGCGGCCTTTCGAGGCATGATAACATCTTTATTATTTGAACACATTCCCAAATTAATTAGAGAAAATCTATTTGGGAAGAATTTTTCACGCCGAAGCTTGTCAAATATTAGACAGAATTCCGAGCTCCCCATATCGTCAAAATCGAAAAATATTCAAAAGATTTATTATGTCAGGAACGTCCCGAAACATTATGGTAATATAAATCTTGTAGTGGAACCTAGGTAACACGTTCGTTATACTTCGATACCTCAACTTCATTATTAATACCCATTAAACTTTAGAAGTATTCTAGATTTGGATATCATTGTGAGGGCCTTATTAAGAGGAGAATCTCATTAATATAAAGTTAATATTTAAAGAGTCTATCTATAGGGTATCTAAATGAGGAGATTTGAAAGATATATTAAAGTAAATTATTACATTTAAAAATTAGATTCCACGAAGGGAATTGGAAGTTACCGTTATTACGGATTATAGGTTCTTCATTAACGTGGGAACTTCCGTGGTTTTCAAGTAAAATTTTGAGCAGGTCCCCTCATTAATCATACATTAGTTGACTCTATTGCTAATTCGAATGGCAATAAGAGTCTAAGAAATAGAGAAATTGAACTGCTTACCAAAGTTAGCATATTTGCTCATTTTATTAACTATTAAAGTATTATAGGGTAGAAGTTATAATATACGTTAAGGAATTTAATTACCTATCAAGAGAAGTTAAGTTATACGTTAAAAGAGGACTTGGAGGTAGCATCCGAAAGATTATATCATAATATTAGCATTTGATAATTATCAATATTTATTATTTTACCGTAACAGTACCATAATAATAATATATAATAATCAGTGAGCTCCTTACTAATTGTATTTGAACTAGTAATACAAAAATTTTATTTAACGTCCGTCTTTATTTAATAATCTTTTGCAGCCTGAGTAATATTAGGTTATGTAGCTCCTTTACATACTTTTAATCAAAGCTCATTCATAATCCAGGGGTAGATTTTACATTAACTTGTACTTTCCTCATTTTAAAATTTAATTACTTAGTTTACTCACTTTACAGTTAAATCATAATAACTTTAAATTTCATAATATTTATTTATTATATATTGATATACGATATCTGGCGGAAATACTATTTCAAAAGGCCTTCCTCCAAGATCATAATTAAAGTTAGCAGATGAACAGTAAATCGACTATTCATGTTTTTATTTTACTGGAGGTCATGATTAGGCGAGTTTATCTCACCTTACCGTTAGATACCAAACTCAATCGGATATTACTGTATATACGAGGTTTGATTTAGAGTTACTGTCAGTATTACCTCTATACGTGCTACGGTTGGCATTTGAGATACACATCACGCCTAAAATAAAATACCTACTCACTTGAATTCACTGTACCTTTAATATTATATAATATAATACAATATATATATATCAAATATTATATATATCTTGTAACGTTGATAATTAATTTTTTGTACACTTCTTTCGTCTGTAACGAATACTCAATAAGTATATATTTTTCGAGATGGTTTACCATCCATCAACTGTAATGCATGATTAGCTAAAGTAGGTGTATTTTGACTTTATTTATTATTTCTTCACAAATACACCCTCATATTACCTTTTTTGATTGCTACGCTTTGGAAACGTTCAAATTGATTCATCATTTGAATCTCAAAGCAATTAATATATTCAAGAGAGGAAGGGTAAACTTGCGTAAACTTTATTACATACAAAGTATGATATTATGAAGAAGAGAAGTTTTTAGGGTATATTATTATTTATTATAATACCGGTTCAAGAGTAGTCTGAAGTTTTCTTGTGTAAGCGTTCACTTTATTATTTATATATATTTTATAACATTCACAGGCACCCCCAAAAAATAAAATAGGTTTATATTTTTTTACATTCTTTCACCTCTTTAACTTAGAATAATTGTCTCTCCAGAGAGACATTAGGCTACCTGTCACTGCGCGCAGGTATCTTAAATTATGTTAGTTTCGAATTCTTTTCTCTATCTATCTCCTGTCTTTATCCTGTATCGATTGCGCTTCTGGGTTCATTAATGAAGAAAATTCTTTGTGAAGTCGGTATAGTGATGGTGTGGGCACGATACTAGTCGACATTTGGCCTAGTAATAAAATTCCATTGGTACGAAAGGGTTATTGAGTTCAGGTATTGGATCACTTTATATCGGCACTGATATGGAGAGTTTTTTTCAAACATAGATCTATCAATTTTGGCTCATTTAGATAGTAATTATGAATTTATTAAGTTAAATTGATATATTAATTCTGTACGATGCAGCACTTGTATGCTTATAGTTGCTTCGTGATGTTAATTGTTCTGTCTTAGCTGGTACAGTAAGGAGTCCAAATCTTTTCTATGGAGTTACAATTAAGAGGAAAAACATCGTCCCTTTGGACAAAGGAAGAATTGCTTCACCTTTATGGTAAGTTATTGTCTGTGTTTTTTAGACATTAAATTAAGTTAGCTTTTAACTAACTAAATTGATTTAAGTGTTAGTACCTTTAGTATCGAAGTGGATCATAAGTTCAAGGAATTTAGAACATATATTCTATTTTCACCGATCGACAGATAATACTCTTCATTATGTGAATATCCACAATAAAATAGAGTATACTAATTATATTATGAGGGAGAAAGATTCTACGCCACAATTAATATATATAAATACGCGTCTGAGGAATTGAGTATTTATTATTTTAGGTGTATTTGTTTATTGCCAGGAAGGATGGTAGGTAAAGAAGTTGTTTTTCACTGTTTTTAATTTTACTGGGTGAGAGGAGGAGGAGAGAAGAGAGAGAGAGAAGGAGAGAGGAGAGAGAGAGAGAGAGAGGAAAGAGAGCACAGAGGGAAAGGCATTCGATGCGAGCGTGTCAGAGAGGAGTGTGAATATTTTTCATTTTATGTTAAAGTTCTTTATAAACACTTTCTCACAGGCCGTGCGAGAGAACAGATGAGATAGAATGAAGCCAGTCAGGATTCACCTTCTCTGTTACCACAGGTGAGTATTTTCTCCAGAGTAATTTTTACAATTTAATGTTATTACAATTTTTCACTTAGCGTGGACTAAAGGGGCTAAGAATGGCTCTCTTATAATGAACTTTATTGGTAGCTTGAGCTTCTGACTTGTAATCTAGTGGAGGAATGAAGCGTAATCTAATCTATTTTTGTTCAGTTTGTTCATTAGTTTCGATCAAATTTGGTTAAACTCCTACCCCTTTTGTGTAGGTGGTAGTTGATGGCAAATATTTTAAATTTACTTTGAATTAATCTTAATGTCACTATATAATAGAATTTAAAGTTTTCACTAGCTTTAGGGGTATATTTTTTAGACTAGCTTTTTTATGTGTATAGCCCTCGTGAGGAGGATACAGTATTTTAATTGGCGGGAGAAAGAAGAATTTATTTTTTAGTTTTCCATTTTTATTTCCATTTCTTTCTTTACTAAATTTTAAGTTTCCATTTTAAAATAAAATAAATGTATTCAAATAATACAAAATAAAGAATAAATATATATATAAACATGCTATCTTGTGAAACAAAATCGAACAATTAAATAAATGGAACCAAGTGAAAATAAAATTAAAAGAGTTATAAACAATTTAGAATGATAACACACAATATTATATATATATAATAGCATATAGATAATATATGAAACTATGAATAATTAGAGTATCCTTGAGAATTTAGAAGATATTATAAAATTAAGATAATTACTTCTATTATATCACAGGCCAATTACCTGAACTTTTAGGTTAATAATATAAATCTGCAGTTTATGTTTTTTGGTATGAAAATCATCTCATCATGAGTTTATTATAGGAGGTAAAGGGATCGTTTATATGTAATAATACAATTAATTATTAACAATTATATTTGATACTGATAATTTAAATTCCCTAATTTCATTATTATATATTGATCAATTACAACATATGCTGCTAAAGGCGTTGGATGCATGAGGCGATCACACTCTGAACTGCGAATTGCACATGAGAAATGATATAAAATCAAGAAGATCTACGAGATCTGGAAGTTCGAACCCTCCGTGAATATTTTTAGCAAATATGTGGAGACGTTTTTTCCTAAAACGGAAGACTGAAGGCACTCAGGACTTCTCGACGGAATCCCATCAAAACAGGTACCTGAGTTAATACGGTTTCTAGCCGATTTTGAACGAATTCAATGTGTTTAAAACTTGATCCTCGACAATCAATATATGTGGTAGGGGAAACCCCATTGTATAAGGTAACGCATATGCTAGGAAATACTACAGCTTCCACTTCAAATTCATTATAACAGGGGAAGCTAGCCCAGAGGGTACCACGGAATGAAGATATTGTATGTATCAGTTATGAGTAGGTATTTGCCTTAATGAATAGAGATGACTTAGAAGCGCGGAATATCAATGTAGCTTGCGAACGGCATATAGTTCGGGTCACACATACAAATTACGCAAACCATATATCAATGGGTATAAATTTTGCAGTAGCTGCTTTCACTACCTCTCATGCCACTCTAGAACTTACGACATTCTAGATTCACTTGGACAACGTGTTCTTTACTGTGATACTAATAGCTGTGTATTCATAGCCAGAGAGGGTGACTATGTCTTTGTCACCTAAAAAATCTTCGGTAACTTAACAGACGAGATAGAAGGTGTAGCCGCCGATATTTTCGTAAGAACAGGCCCTAAATCCTACGCATAACGTCTGCGCAAGAGTGATGGGACTGATTCGTACGTTTTGAAATCTAAAGGTTTAACTCTAAATCGGAATACTGAGCATATTATCAACTAAGTGGGTATGTGAAGATCAACCTGGATAAAATTGCTAAAGATCCTGTAAAAGACCAAGCACAGTGATTGAATGGATCATAAATGATGACAACGTTTATTACAATCAGATAAAAGATAGGGATGTAACAGCTTAGGCTATTACACAGATGATGGAAGAAGATGGTGAACCTACTCTTCACCATTAAATCCATAACATGGATGACTCCCATCTTCCACATGTGAACGCCACAACTCACTATAGAGAGGTCAATGTTCCCGATATGCAGATGAGAGCTAACAATGTAAACCTGGTTAACTCAATAAAGAAGTTTCGTCAGGCCTTCAATAAAAGGAACCTTATTCAGGGTACGGCGAATATTGTTACACAGGATTTTGATGTGGATTTAGATATATATAATATATATAACTATATATAATTATATTTATATATATATATATTATATATATATATATAATATTATACTAAGCGCAGTACCTTACCATACATCAATAAAATGATTTATTGCAGGCAATGACATAATCTGTAAAATAAGTTCAATAAATATATCTTATTGCACTTTTCGAGTACTATATAGTACGCACGCTTCAACTTTCTAATAATATATTCTACAAAAGAATACTCATATTATAATTAGTAACGTATAGTGAAACTATTATTCCAGGCCTTTTAAGCATGGTAAGGTGTTGACTACAATTATTAGTTAAAGTTACTTTTTACGTGGGACACCTACTCTAGAAGAAATTGGGGCGGGGGGGGTTTGCCAGTTTGCTATAATTTTTTTTTCGTGGAAAACATAATAAAAGATAATATCAAAAATTGAAATCTTTAATTTGTTGATATTTAAGTTTGCTTAGGTTAAGTAAGGTTAATTAAGTTAGATTATATTGGATGAATGGAAAATAATTTGGTCTTGTTTTTATAATATTTTTTAGTTAATTTTAAAGAATTTAAGGTTAAATATATTTAGAAATAAATAATTTTATTTTTTTTTAATATTACTTTATAGGTTTGAAAGTTCTTTTGCTGCAAATAAAAAATTGCGCGACATTTAAAAACGGGACAATAATTTCTATAACTCCTTAATTCCGGTTAGAATAATTTTTTTTATTTCTGTTAAATAAAGTTACAAGGCCTTTGCATTATCTAGTGGGGTATCTTTAATATTCAGATTTATTAAAGTCATCTTTAAATTAAATTAACAAAAAAAATTCATCACATTTAAATACATCTTATTGAGAAAATAATTATAACTAACCTCAGTCACTTTAGTAAAATAAATCATACAATATTTAACGTATAAACAAAAAAGTAAAGCAAAAGCATTAGGAGCTTTACACCTAAGTAATTAGTCAATTAATTATACGGTATTTTAAACTTATTCGCTATAATAATAATAAATCAACATATCATATATAATATAAAAATATATATATAATATATATATTATATATTATAGTAATATATATAATATATATATATATAGTATATATATATATATATATTATATATTATATATATTATATATATTCTTTATTAACTTGCCTTTAAAATAGTTTTCTTTTTCTAAAAAAGTAGCAAACATTTAAATTTTTAACTTTAAGATTAAAACATTTTAAGATGTTTTCAAGAGGTGCTCTGCGTAAAACATTATGCTAAAGTAATTGTAATATTTCTATATATTTAATAGATAAATATTATATACTAAGCTCAAATAGGACTCTGACTCTAGTACCCAAAAAATGATTCATACTCTATTATTACACGCTGTCTTAATAATTCGTGAGCGGTATTACCTATTTATAGACCTTTATTAGATGACATGTATCTAATTCAATTTATTACTAAATTACGTTCACACCGAAATTTGTTATTTTAAATACGTTTACGAGGAGTGCTAGACTGTGTCTATAGCGACAAAACGCGCACGCTTTCACTTCAATCAAAGGTTAAACATGACTTCTTAAGGTAAACTTTCCTCGTGATCTTACAGAAAAATGGGAGTGAATAAAGTTTTTAAAGAGAGAACATTACTACATTCAGATCTGGATGTACGCGACTGAATACAAAATATGCCAGTCACTGTGGAATGAGAAAAAGAAGAGAATGGGATAAGGAAGCGCATAGGAGAAAGGATTAATTACGTATGGAGGTGGAAGGATAGTTTATTGGGTACAACAATCATATTGGCATTACTAGTGTTCCTGTGCAACTTATATTACGACAAAATACATTTCGATTTTTTCTTGGGACAAGGAAATATGAGTTAGAGTCTGTGATTTTTGCATTTTGAGTTTAGCTATAGCCAAATAATTCCGTCTCGATCTCTTGATAAAGCAAAGGATATTTACCCACATTTCAAAATTCTACATAAAATATTTTAAAATTTTATTGGGAATCAATAATAAGAAATTAAAATCAGATTTTATATTAAAACAATTAATATTCATATTATTTTTAAAGCGGAAAATCAAAGAAGAGGGTAGTCCGCAATAATGACTGTTTTCAATCCAGTTCAATTTTTCAAAAATAATTGTATTTAGAGATAAACATATTCTCTTACTCCAGACTTTACACTAAACCGGCATAGTTTGATGAAAAATTAACCGATTCTTCGTTGGGGCAGAGTAAGAGCAAAAACCTTCTGCATGGTCTAGTCGTCATATTTAAATAAATATAAATTATAACACACGGTTCTGCGAAATTGTTGCCATATATAAATCAGAAGAGACTTACATTCAAGAGAAATGTGCTGGACGTAAATATTGGTTGCGAGGCCTTGACAGATCAATTCTCAGAAAGGAAAAGGATAATACGTAATTGTAATGGTCTATGGAGCTTATAGAGGGAGCGTGAGATACACATTCATTTGCTAGCTAATTTTCCTTCACAAGCTTCTATGTACGCATAGAACTCGAAGAGGATGACGCTATGGTATATCCAGTAAATTCTTTCTCCGAAGCCTGGAGACAACTTCTAGTCAAAAAGAATCTACTGTTGTTCCTTATTTAAAAGTCAAGTGAAAGACGTTCCTTACTGGCAGATGGTGGGATTTCAAGTTCGTAGATGCATAGTTAAACATCGGTTTAGAAGTAAAACAGAACTCATACAGACAAGTTCAGAATATTATCGGTTGAGTATACGCGAGGATCCTGGTGGAGTACTAATACAGATACTTGTATCT
>JABUQX010028808.1:0-22500 GCA_015478945.1 Trachelipus rathkii | reverse complement strand
CTTCTGTTGATAATGTGGCCACAAAGAAGCTGGGAATTCTGTTCAGATTGAGTGAATATTTTTTCCTGCTCATTTATTCCAATTATATAAGGATCTTATCCGCCTTTGTTTATAGTACTGATCTCACATTTTGGGTGGTTCCGTTATCATCCTTCTTTTGGAATGGGTTATGGTTTAGGTTAAGAGACTTATAGACTGTCGCCTTCTTTCTGACTTCCTTGACCCTCTTCAATCTGACGTGACATTTGCGCACTTGCTCTTTTCTATGGGAATTACAACGGCAGAAGCTCGAGAGAATTGATTTCTTGCATTCCTGCACCACTTCGTTGCTCTCTTAACATGATAAGTGCCTTGCCCTCACATAAGTATTTTGTGAATTTTGGAGATTCAAGGCTCGTTCGTTGTTGCCTCTTTCTTTCCTGCCACAAATGTTTTTTGAAATTCTTAGCCTTCATCTGTTTTTCCAGCTATATTCAATCTTCCTCTTTTAAGGATCCACGTCAACGACAATCTCAGGGAATTGCGTTAGGAAAGGGCTTTGGCGGGTTTTACTTTCCATTTTTTTGTTCCTGTTTTTTTACCCTTCTTAGAAAAGGGCCCTATCAATGAGTGGTAGGTAGCACTATGTAAAATAAACGCTTATTTTCGTCCAGATATAATTTTTTTCTTTTTTTTAAAGACTTTGTTAAGAGGAATCCAGATTTGTTTCTCTAATTTTGCTATCAAGTACTGTATAGTTTTATAGATTTAAGTATATGGTTTATTTATATTTTTAGGTTATTTCGTGTTAGTTTTAAGCACAGAGCATTGCTTATTCACATGAGAAACTGAAAAAAACTGTACGTTAGGTACGTCTTCTATTACTTTCGTGTTTTATGAGCCGAATGAGTCATCAACATCTTGCCAGCTGAGCCCCTTCCTGGGTTGATTGTCGACCACTTGACTAGGCATTTTGATGTTTCAGTTCTCTGAAGACAGCTAAAATTAACTGTGTGCTTTTCATTTTATTCATAGTTATTGTGTGTGGAAATGAGATTTCTTATATGTTTGTAGAGTTGAATTTTAAATCTCCAGGTGAAACTTTACTTCTTTACTACGAAATAGTTATCAACTTTACTTTGGTTGCAAGGTAGGAAAAAAACATGAAATTGAACACTATATATATGCTCTATTATGTCTGCAAGAGATTTAACGGGATGGACTAGCTGCTCTCACCATAAGCCATTTACTGCGTCCATGGTGTAGGTAGAGCCTAAAGGTGAAGCATCCGACTACTTTCTTTTGTATTACGAATGCAAAGAGAATCACAAGTCTAAGCACAATTCAAAATATCACATCTAACCTACAGCTATACAACTTATCTTCCCACAATGAATATCTGTCAATACCACCTAAATCATTATCACTTAATATTATTTTATAATCAAGTTCTGAAAAGGATCAAATTGACAACCAATGCAATTTCGAGATTTTCAATAAGACACATTTACTGATTTTACTAAAACACTTTCAGAAACTTTGGAATCCCAACTAAAAGGGGTGAACTTTCTTTATCGTGGAATTAGGATATGGTATTTTCAAAATCATCAAGAAGATTTCCAGAAGTTTTTCTCCAAAGAAGCAGGTTTAATTTACAATATTGGCATTTCATCAGTTATGGAGACTCTAAGGCATGCTTATAACACAAAAAGAATTACTTTTGTTTATCAATTCCTCAAAAGTTAGCTCAAATGCTGAAATTTTGCACAATGGAAACGAATTGACATCAAATTCACTAACATGTGTAGTTAATAAAAAATAAACCTATGAAAATATGAATATGTTTCATATTTTATTTATTATACATTATGAAAAATGAATCTGATACATATATGGAGACTTTAAGTTGATCGCTATATTGCTCGGTTTACAGTCTGGCATTCAGGATACACAAATGTTTGCTTCTTTGTCAGTGAGATAGCAGGAATTTTAAAAGTCAGCTTAAAATATCTCTTTTTTACGTGGTGAAAAAATATCACGAATGTTTCTTTAATTGATCTCAAAATCAATTATCTCCCATCTCTACATATCAAATTAGGTTTGATGAATTTTTATTGAAAATTATGGACAGAAATAGAAGTTTTTTAAGCTTGAAGGAGAAGTTTTTCAAAGTTAGCGAAGCAAAAATTCAAGTAGAAATTTTCGTAGGACCTAATATTAAAGAAATAACGAGATATGAAACTTTTGAAGGAAAGTTAAATGACATAGGAAAACGAGAAATGATTTAAACCTAATAAAAAGCTTTTTAGGAAAAAAAGTCTGACAAATTTTACGGATCTAGTAAATCAGGCCCTGAAAGCCTATTAGGAGTAAGGCTGCAATATGTCTCTAAAGATCCACTTCCCCCACTCAAACGTGGATTTCTTTACCAAAATTCTGGGCGTCTTAAGTGATGAACATAGTAAACGCTTACATCATGAAATTTCTAGAGTATAAAAAGATATTAAGGAAATCGTAGTTCAATATGTTAACAGATTGTTGCTGGACTCAGAAAAGAAAGCTGCCTGAGGCAAAATATTTCCGGACATCTTCAACTAAGATTTATGTACGTTCAACATTCCTTAAATTTGATAGTGTAAATGTTAATAATCCACAAAATTTACGTATCTGTCAAAAAAATTCATTACGTGATAAAGAAAGTTTATTTCCTTTATTGAATTGAGTTTGAAAAATACTTCAAAATTAGCAAAAGATAATTGGGACAGACGTTATTTTTTTTTGAAGACCAGAGTAATTTACAGTGGTTTATTAAAAATTAATAGAGACAAATATTAAATTTTAAAATTCGATATTTACAACCCTAATTTTTTTAAGTCTCATCAGCTATTTATCTATAATTGCGGTAACAATGATGCTAAAAATAATTAAAAATTAATATTGAACTTACTTTAATATAATAGTGTTCATTTAATATGATTTTGATGAAACCTTTTCCTGGCATTTGAAACACATAAAACCCCGCTTCAAATATGTCATTAGACCATTGAAGTCCTTCATCTTTTGATCCCTTTCTGCAGTCTGTCTCTTTTTCTTCACATAAAGATTTTGTGCAAATGGAGCAGCTTCCACTAGCCATGGAACGAACAATTAAACCATTACTGTTTGGATATATAATAATATATATATATATATAATATATATATAATATACTATTTACCTTATATACCTATATTATATATAAGTTATTTATTTAAAAATAAAATAGTTTCCTGTATTTTCAAATAAGTCTGATTGTGTTTTCGTATTATAGCTATATAATTATATTATATATATATATATGTATAATATATATATATATATATATATAATATATATAAATATATATATATTATTTTAATATATATATATATATATATATATATATATATATATATATATATATATATATATATATTAATGATATTATATATATATCTATATTTATAGATATATATTAATATTATACCAATATATATATTAGATATAATTATATAATATTACCCTATATATATATATAATATATATATATATAGTAATATATATTAGTATATATATAGTATGAATATATATATATATATATATATATAGGGCGTATCTAAGGGCTCGAAGGAGAATCATGACCCCGAACTTTTTTATAGACACTAAAAGGTTTTTGGAAGCTTTTCAGATCCGTAATGATTATAAAGGGTGGAAAAGTTAAATAATTTATATTAATTTGCGTCGTCTGTCAGGAAAAATGCTCGCTAATTTCTTTTAAGAAAGGTTTTTACAAGAAAAAGTGAGAACGTCATAATTTTGACCCCATATATATTTTATATATATATTATAATGAGGTATATATTATATATATTATATATATATATAATATATATATATTATATATATATATATATATATAACTCATAGTATTACATGATAAGCAGTATCAGATACTATGACTATAGTATATATGAGGTGAGGGTAGTGAGTAGAGAGGGGAAATATAGTATGGGTTACGTAGCTACGGTAGTATATATATATATTATAGTAATATATAGTATATATATATAGTAGGCGCTAGGTACAAGGGTTAACAATAATACTATATATATAATAATAAGTTATATATATTTACCTCAAATAAGCTACTGAATAGCATATATCACTACGACAAAGTAGTTATTATATATATAATATAGTATATATAAATATATGTTATATATATGTTCATACTTGGGATAGTAGTAGTATTAGGGTACCTATACTTATATATTACTTGTAGTATATATATACTATAAATATATATAAGTAGTATATATAATATATAGTATTATATATAATATAGTATACAGGGTACTTATCATATATACGTATATAGATATATAATTATTTATAGTATATATATATATATTTTAGTATATATTGCATATAAACTCGTATGTGAGCCCTATAGAGTATATTTATTATATATATATATAATATATATTATCCTTATATACGTATACCGGTATAGGTGCGATACAAAATTTGAATTCAATTAGTAATATTATATTAATACACGTATAACTATATTGTATATGTATATTGTAAAATTTGCAATAGCATTGTATATTATATTATAGTATATATATATATATTATATATATATAATAAGTAGCATGACTAATACGTAGTCTATATATATCTATAATATATATTATATATTATATTATATAGAGATAGATTATATATATATGATATATATATATAGGTTTACACACAATATTACTATTATATTTATATTATATACTTTTAATAATAATAGGTCAATAATAAAAGAAAAATCTATATATATATATATTATAAGAATAATATATATAATAATATACTATAAAAGTAAAATATATATAATATATATATATATATATAATCATATTTACTAATATTATTATTAATATAAATATTATATAAATATATATATATATAGTTTGTGTATTTATTAATTATTTTTATTAGAAGAATATTTTAATAAATAATAAGTAAATATTATATATACTTATAAACACTAGTTTTTATATAATATAGGAGGAATATATAAAGATTAATATATATATATTACTATATATAGTAATATATATAATCATCATATACAATATGATATGGATATATATATTTACTATTATATATATATATAATTAATATATAATATTATATATAGATATATATATAAGTATATATATATATATTATAATTAGTATATATATATAATATTATTATATAATAATATAAATGCTAATCCCCGAGGAGTTACTCACTTTATTACTATATTATATAGGTGATAATTTAGACCAGAAGAGAGAGTGGTCTTCAATTCATCTCTTCATACTATGTTATATATATATTCTGCCACATGTTTTTTTTTTAATCCATCGTGGCTTATATTACAAAAAGGGAATCTCATTTGAAGTGCGCTTTTGCAAGTCATTGCAACTTGATACAGCTTGAACCGTGCCCAGAGTTAGCAACCTTACGTGTGCAGAGCAGGTGACATTTTTATTTACTTGAGATTCTCTGATTATAGTAGATATTCTTTTGAAATGAAGTTTGCCTGTTTGGATATAAAAAATTATATATTGTTTTACAAATGTGAGATAAATTTTACAAATCATAAATGGGATAAAACTTTATAAATTTATTAAAACCCAAAAGCAAGGAATGAGGTACAATATTTCTAAATTTGAAGGTTTAATAGTTGTCTCTCATCATGGCGACATGAACGGCTACTGGCAGTTGGCTTATTGTTCTTCTACCTTGTTAATTTTGCTCTGGGATGATGAAGATTATAACTTAGTGGTGTTCGCAGTGAAACCTAGAGTCGAATCTTTTTCTTAGGGAACGAAGTATAGATACAAGTTGCTAGGTATGAATAGTTATAGTTTTGCACTTTCTGTTTAACATTTTTTATTCTTGTTTTTGCTCAGCTTAAATTTTTTTTTAAAATATCAAAAGTAGAGCAGAATTTTGAGACATTTTTCAAAAAAAAAGTAAGCACTGTGTGTTCGTAAATAAAGAATTCCTTTTATCCAAAGAAGTGAGTTTTCTCGATCCCTTATTTTTTTCTGCAACGAATTTGCTGCTGCGCGCTACATTAGGCCCTGCTCTAAAAAATTTCAAAAGTAAACAGTGGTGATGTTCTTATCCTCACAAGCGTTTATAACCGCTCAGAGGGCAATCAAGGAATACAGAAATGATTGTAAATCCCAACGATATTGGCAATTTCATAAGTACGGTTTTAAGATATCCGGAAAAAGGGGGAATATTAAATAACTGCTACACCAACAATAATTACTATATTATTTTAATGAGGAAGGCAAAGGTTGGAAAAGATATTTTCAAAGGCAAAGGTTGGAACTCTCAAGATATTTTCAAAGAAATTGTCTTGATGATTTTAAGTGGTTAGCCTACTCTGATAAAAACGCTGTGGTATATTGAGCAAATTGTATATTGTTTTTGGAATCAAAAGAAGGTAAAGGAAAACACCAGGAATTGGGTGATTTTGTTTCGAGACCACATTCAAACTTAAAGAAAGCCATTAAATCTTTAAAAATACACGAGGCAACTAAATATTACAAAGAATCGATAGAAAAGAGATTTGCTGTAGAAGAGCAGGCTCAAGAAAAAATTGAGAGCATCGACAAACAAATTAACAGTCAGAAGATAAGGGAGGCCGAAAACAGTAGAAAGCAGCAAATTCCAATTGTTGAAACAATTAAAGAGAAGTAACTTAACAAGTTTAGGATATAAATAATCTAAGAGGACAGGGGTATGACGGTGCAACAGCAAAGTTTGGTGAGTTTAGGGATGTTCAGAGAGTAATAAAGGAAAAATATCCCAAAGCTACATACTGTATATTCATTGCGTCTCGCATTTCTTAAATTTATGCCTCACAGGCGCTTCATAAGTTCAGAATATTCGAAGTGCAATTGGAATAATATCAGAATGTTTTACATTTTTTCTTGCAAGTGCTAAGAAGAAAAAAGTTATTGAAAAAAAGAGAACTTATTCCTAAAAGTAGCAGGAAGAGATTAAATAAAGTTTGCGAAACTCGCTAAGTGCCAACGGCATTAATCGCTTATTATTATTTAAATAGATGATAAACCAGATAAAAGCAGCTTAAGAAACAATATAAAATGTGAACTTACTTACCAAGAGTCTGAACGCAAAAAAGCTAGTCTTTAATTCTATAAATAATGTTGCGTATGAGGCATCGTTCTGGAGGTCTTCCTTATTTTTAAGCAGACTATTTAGTTTATCGATACGAGTTTCTTTCAAGATCGATTGCACACCCACGTATATTGATCTCGGGGTGAACTGCATTTTATAATTGAAGTGAATACTTTTTTTGAAAACTAATACTGAAGCCTATGCTTCAGAAAAAAAAACTAAATGCAACATTAGAAATTTTGTCTTCAGTTGCAGACTTTGGGAAGAATGTTAGATCGCGTATTTGAGATCTGAGCTTGCAAATTGAATTACTGAACCAAGAATTTAAAAAAAAATCCAAAGAATAAAGACGCCAGTGGAAAGGATCTAAGTCTACAAGCTTATTATTGCCTTATCTAATTTTATATACAATTTTTGAATGTATTTATTTATCACGAATTAGGAGAGGGTTTATAAATCATAAGAAATTGACAAAGTGGTGTGCCACGTATCTTTCCCTAACAAGTGTATTGCACATTAATTGAAAGAAGAGATAATGTGGTAATTCTCACTTGTAACACTCTTCACAAATGAAGAATACTACGAATTAATTGCTCATTAAAAGATTTGTTGTAAAAAGCAGATTGGAATTTATGGAAGTGAAGAAATAGGACTCAGTTCACACACAGATCTTTTCCAAAACTCGCAATGTAGTCGGACTAGTTTTTTGAATAGCAGTCATCATATTCTCTAAGATATCTTTAGGATCCTTTTCATTGCAAAAATACTGGTACTCTTTACTAGTAGAAAAAAGCTTGTTGCAACATTAAGACATCGAAAAAACCCTACTTTCCGAGCGAGTTAATCATATTGGGGATGCAGAGACTTACTGGATTTGAACAGCTCTAATAACTATCGCGAATATATTTAAATAAAAAACTTAAGATGTTAATCTTTGGACTCGTTCTCACATTTCTTCCAAGTGACCTTCCTGGTCATAAAGTTAAACAATTCTAGAAAGACGGATGGTTTAGAGGAATTTGATAAAAAGTTCTTTACATGTTTTTCTTTTACAAATCTTTACTTATTCTCGGTTCTTCCGGACAAAGTTATTTAATTACGTAGTATATTTTATATAACGTAAATTATAGGTGGTATGGGGTCTATAATATATATGATAGTATTAGTATTGTTGCTCCTACACTTTAAATGATTATATGATAAACTATATATATATAATATATTTATAATATATATATAATTTATATAGTATATAATAATATATATATATAGTATATACAATATATATAGTATATAGCGTAAACAAGTAGCTATGTAAGGGATCAAAATACACTTATAATTCAAGATTCCTTAATAAATAGTATATTATATATTGTTCTAATTTTGTATATATATATTTATATAACTCTCTAGAAAATATAAATAATAAAAATTATATATATATTATGTCTATATATATATATTAATATATATATTAATATATTTATATTTATATATATATATATATAATACTATATACTCTGAAATATAAAATAAATAAGTATATATGATTATATTCTATATACCTCAGTATATGCCTCAGTATGACTTTAATTATATACTTATATATATATATATATATTTATCTCACGTATATAACTTGTAGTATATTTTATATATACGCTAATATATAGGATATACTCATGAGTATTATAATTAACTAGTATATAATTATATTATATAAATGATGATTATATATATATATATATATTTATAACTAATCATTAAATATGTATAGGTAATTAGTTATATTGAAGAAATTCATATTATGCGCCAAATTCTTTATATATATATATCATAGTTACTAAGTGGCATAATAACTATAGTAGTGTAACTTATATATAATGAAATTATAATAATATATTGATTATCTACGATTATCCTATAATAATAACAATAATTATTATGTTGTAGGTATTAATGTTGTACTAATACGAAATAAGTATTACCTATAAGATACATATACCTATCATAATAGGAATCCGTGAAGCCGGTTCATATCATTTCACTAACGGGTACTAGTATAGTACTGTAATATATCTTTATATTATATTTTTAATCACATATATATAGAGTGACTATATATATATCTATATTATATATATACCGTACTTTAAATGTATATATATCTTATATATATATATTATATATATATACTGGATAATATTATATATACGTATATATAGGTATTACATTAGCTAAAAGTATAGGTTATATTCTATCTGGTCTAATGACTCACCTCATTATTATATAATATATATATCAGTAGCACCTAAATATACTGGAAAAATTGAAGTGTTGAAAGTTCTACTTCAAAACTATCAAAGCTGTTCCAATTTATGTAAAAATTGAGTTCTTAGTAAAATTGTCTAGCTCAGGTCACAACCATTATTAAGGAGTGCCTCATATATTGTTGAATTTCATGCTTTTTATTCAATTCACATTGTTTCATATATATAAATATATTTGTGTTTCTTATCTCTCTTTGCAGGCATATCCATAACACATAAGGAAAAATAGAAAAATAAAATTAAAAAAAGTTGTATATTTACAAACATTACGTTCATACTAAGTGGTATTTACCTGAAACCAAATATGTCGCAGTTATTGTTAAATTGGAAACAATATTAGAGTTGTAGAAGATTCCAGAAGTGGTATGTCGAAACTGCTATTGTAAACCTCTTGATTTCAGAGGCTATATATTAACATCTCTTTGCGAGTCTTTGATGCAATAGGTTATATACGTATCTTTGGTATAGTGTACGATCTTATATTTACTAAATAGTTATGACGAATAACAATAATAAAATAATAATTATAATTATTATTATTATATGATTATTCCATTATTTATTTATTAATATTATAGATTTATAAATTTTTGAATAAACTCTACCTATAAGAATATGAATTAATAACTCTACAAATGATCAATTACATTCGTCACTAATAACTTGTGTGATGTGATGTGTGTATGTAGTATGAATTGTTTGTAATTTTTAAAATTATATTTATTAATTTTATAAATATAATTATTTTTAAAATCAATAACATATTATTCGATAACTATTCAAATAATTAAAGTGTTATAAACTATTTTTAATATAATAAACATTGTTATTATCATTTATTAATAAATATATAGAAAAATATTTTATATTAATAAACTTAATAATTATTATACTTTAATATTGCTATTATTAATAATAATAATTATAATCCACATATTCGGATGCATAATAATACTGATATAATATAGTAATATAGTACTAATAATAATACTAATATATAATCATTATATTTTAATATTAATATGATAAAGTATTAATACAAATTAATATAAATAATAAAATGATTAAAGTCAAAAATTAATAATAATAATGAGTATATATGGAAGACATATATAATAAAATGATAATATAATAAATGGATATAAATCAAATATTATATAATAATAATAAAATCTCATCATTATCATTTAGTTCATGACTAAATCTCTCGTGATAATTTATCAAATAATTTTCTTTAATAAAATACCATTAATAATAATAATTGTAATATCAAATACTAACTATTATTATTGATATCATTAATATAATTTAAAAGACTTTGTTAATATTAATAATAATAATTATCGAATATTCATAGCAATAAGAATATAATAAGAATAAGAAATAATAATAATAATTAATCATAATAATAATAATAATACATAAATAATAATAATAATAATATATAATATAATAATAATATAATTAATTAATAAATAATTAATTAATAGTCATTAATAATTAATAAAATGATAATAATATAGTATTAATAATTTAATAATTAATAATAAGAATAGCATAAATAATAATAATAAAATAATAATATAACTAATCATATAATAATTATAATAATATAATAATAATAATAAAATAATATAATAATATTAATTAATAATAAATAACTTATAATCATTAATAAAATATATAATAATGTTTAATAATATAACTAATAATTTAGGAGTAGATAATTATAATATCAGAATAATAATAATAAATTATAGCATAGGAAAATAATAATAATAACAATTACAATATCAATAACAATATTATTATAGTAATTAATTATAATAAAATAAAATAATAATTAATAATAATAATAATCAATAATAGAATAATAATAATATAATAAATAATATAATAATAACAATCATTATAATCAGATAATTAATAATAAATAATAATAATAATCAATAATTAATTAATATAATATTAATAATAAGATAATATAAATAATAATAATATATAATAAGAGCTTTGGAAATATAAAGAATAAAAGGAGAAATATTGATTATTAATGTAAATAAATAATTCAATAATAATAATAATAATTAATAATAATAATAATAATAATATAATATATTAATAATAATAATAATAATAATTTTAACAGATTTTACCAATTTTACCAATTTTAACAATTTTAACAATTTTTAAAATTTTAACAATTTTAATAAATTAACAAATTAATATAGTTATTATAAATACTATAAAATATAATAATTATAATAAATATACTATTATTATTGTCTTCCTCTATAATCAAATAATATAAATATTATTATTAAGAATTAATAAAAATTATTAAATTATGAATAATACATAATAATAATAATATAATTAATATATAATAATAATAATAATATTATTAATAATCTTTTAATCTAATTTTAATATTACTGTTTCTAATAATAATCATAAGTTTCGAAATATAATTGAACTTGAAAACTTGAAAACACTTCATTCTGAATTACAACTATTACATTATTAAGTTTAAATTCATTAACAATAATTTAGTTGTAGTAAATACAAAACCTAATGGTATACAATTTCTGAAAAAGGGCTACTAATTGCAACACAATGTTGTGTCCTATGAGCCCCAAAATAATGTAAATCTGATTAAATTTAAGTAATTGGGTTTAGGAATGAGCTTTAATGTAATCCCAAATCGAATATTAATTACAAATAGAATTTGAGTTTGAAAAATAATAAGAATCAGTGTAATAATAATATCAATATAATATTTATAAGAAGAATTATAGGGGACAATTTAACAATGATTGAAAATAATTAATTCAGTCAAATAGTACCTATGAATTAAATAATATATAATTAATAATAAATAGTACATAATAATGATAATACATAATGTAATAATATATAATCAATAACTGATAATAATAATAATTTACTAATATATAATAAATAATAATAATAAAAAATACTTTAATAAAAATAATTTAATAATATAATAATAATCAAGAAATAATTTGATAATCTCATCGTACATACTTTAATAATCCTTTACCAATTATAATAATAACAATTCTTATAATAATAATAATAATAATTAAGAATAATAATAATAATAATAATAATAATATAATAATAAATAATAATAATATAATAATCAGTAATATAATAATTAATTAACAGTAATTATGATAATAAAACATCATTATAATAATAACTTAATAATAATCATAAGATAATAATCATAATATTGTCTAATGATAATAATAATAATACCAACAATCAAAATAAAATAAATTATGGAAAATATTAATATGTATAATGAAACTCTTTAATAATATTTTAGTTTTACTTGGAAGGAGAACAAATATAATATTTAATAATAATAATAATAATAGATAATAGATAATAAAATAATAAATAATAATAATAATATAATAATAATTAATAATAATAATAATTAATCAATTAATAATTAATATTATGTAATAATTTTTATAATAATAATAATATATAATAATAATAATAATAATAATTAATAAATAATTAATAATAGAAAATAATAATAATTAATGGTTTTCCAAAACAATCATAATATTTGAAATTAAATAAAATATGTGAGCTATGGATGACTCAATATATAATAAATAATATAATAAATATAATAATAAATATAATAATAATAATAATAATAATATAGTAATAATTATATAATTGAATAATAATATAATAATTAATATAATAATAATAATAGATAATAATAATAATCAATAATAATATATTATTTAATAATATTTTAATAATTAATATGTATTGATAAAGGGAAGGATACTCAATAAATAATAATAATAATATATAATTAATATAATGAGTATGTATAATATAATATAATAGCATAATAATGTACAGTAATGATAATTGTAATCATAATAATTATAATAATAAAACAACTACGACAATACAACAATATTCAATTTTCTAGCAATTTCACCACAAATAATACTTAATTCATTTGCACATTCAAACACATAAAAAAATTACCAATAGTTTCAATATAATTTATATTAGCATACAATCATTTTACAACAATAGAAATATCATAATAAATAGTACAATGATAAAGTTATATATAATCAATAGCTACACAAGCGCTTGTGATTAGAACATACACTAAACGAAGCAAAGACTCGGTCCCTATGACTGCTACGCACGCGCAGAGGTAGCCTTCTCTTCGCTCGACCTAGAATAAATCTTTGCGAAAATCATGATAGACATTGTATTGGAAAACGTTACTTAATTCATGCAGATGATACTTTAACTCAACATGAAAGCGAATAAAAAAGCAAAAATTAAAACGAATAATTATTAAGTACACTTTTCATTAGATATAGGGAAATCAAAAGATGTGGCCGGACCGTAATAGCGAAAGGATGGTAGTTTCAAAAAATGTGTTGCTCCACATCATTCAACATATCGATACAATTTGGAACGTTTTTTGCATGTTTAAAATTAATTTAGGGATATAGATAGAAATGGGAAATGAAATTTTAATGAATGATTTAATAATAATAATAATAATAATAGTAATAATAATAATAATAATAATATAAATAATAATAATAATAATAATAATAAATAATAATAAACAATAATAACAATATAGATAATAATAATAAACACTTGATGATAATAATAATAATAATAATAATAATAATAATGAATATAATAGTAAATTAAATATACTATATAATAAAATAAATAAAGTTAAATAAATAATAATGATTGATAATAATAATAGATAATAATAAATCAATAATTCATACTAGATTAATGGAATGATAATATATGTAAATACTCATGATAATAATATATTAAATTAATTACACCATAATAATAGGATAATAATAGATCGTAATAATATAATATAATAATAATAATAATAATAATAATATAATAATAATCGAATAATAATAATAATAATAATATAATATAATAATTTAATAATAATAATTAATAATAATAAAAATTATGTTTTTAATTATAATAATAATCAAATAATATATATAATACATACATAATAATAATAATAATAATAATATAAAATAAGTAATAATAATAATTATTAATAATAATAATATAATAATAATTAATAATAATAAAAATTAATAATAATAATGGGATGAATAATTAATAATATTTAATAATAATAATAATAATAATAGATAAATAGTTAAATATATTAAATAATAAAATAATTAATAATAATAATAATATAATACATAATAATAATAATATAATAATAATAATAATAATAATAATAATATTAATAATAATAATAATAATAATATAATGGTAATGGTTATATCATCTTCATAGGTGGTTTAATCCCTGGCGTTAGTTATTATTAATATTTTATTTAGATAATATGTTTTTATTTTTTAGTGGGAAATTTTGATTGACGTTTTCGTTTTGATATTTACACATTGAGTTTAAAAGTTTAGCTGCTTTATAGCTGACGCTTGAGTGGCTTTTTTTAGTCTACAGAGGGAGGGTTATGTAAGTATTATTTTCTTAGGTTTATTTTGATTTGCAACGCGCCTTGATTGGTAGGAATGAAAATTTGCTAGCAGAAGTCACTGCATTGTTATGGGATAATTTTAATGTATCTCTTTCAGGAGTGATTTATTTAGCAAGTCTTTAAACTGCAATATGCTTTAGGTTTTTGAATAATGGTTGTGAGGCCTTGATAAAGGTCCTCTTGTATTGCTAATGGAGGCGAAATAAATCGCTTTTGTTACCAATTACAGAAGGATTACTGAGGTTACTTGTGGGACCTAGATAGAAAGACAGTAAAGTAAGTGAGAGTGTATTAGTAAATAGTATAATTTCCTAAGATTGGAAAAGAGGTACAAATTTTCTTAATTTTATAACAGTATACATAGTATTTCAACAGTCTGCTAACTAGGTTGGCTAATATGTTCTTAAAAGGTTCTAGTTATCAAGTCTCCGCTAAACCCATTAATGCCCTAGACTAAAAGACTTTGAATTTATTTATGAAAGCTAAGTATATTGGTATTTTGGGTCTCTTTTTGTACTACATTTTTTCAGAAGTAACTTGTGAAGATTTCATTGATTTCTAGGACGTATGATATATCATATGCTGGGAATAAAGGTTTACAAATATAAATAAATTTTCGGAAAATGAAACACTGTATGAAAATTTCTTTATTATAACTAATATTTCATATATTGAGGGGAAAGGTGTTACTTTTGGTGAAGCATAAGAAAACATGTATCATGATGAAGCCCTACATTACATTTGACGCACACAAATTTGGCACATTTTCCACACATCGCACACCGCCTTTGTGTGTTATTTATTTGGACCAGATGATCTTTACCATCAATTCGCGTTACATCATCAACTTGTTTTATTGTTTTAGGCTTAACACTCTATGGTTTCTGTATATTAGGTGCAGAGAGCAAGGCGATTAAAATTTGTCTTGTGAATACTCTCTAAGAGAGAAATGCCCTTACAACATAACGATAATTACACATTCAGAAATTTTATTTGGCATTCCATTTAGGTAAAATTGAAATATGGGAAAATACCACTTTTTTGATCTAATTCGTATTCTGTAATGAGCCCTCATTTTATCAAAGAGATCAACTCTTCCCATGCGCTTGTTGTATATTTTGACAATATTAGGCTGAGGAACCACCACTACTTGCTTGCGTTCACCTCTCTTCCATCTTTATTCGTTACCGTTGTACCTTGGTCATTCCTTTGTCTTTCGAATTCGTTACCGTTGTAACTTGGTCATTGTCATTCCACCTGACGAGTGTGATTCCACTTGCTTTCTCTTCCACTGCATAACGCACAACACCACTGCATTATTTGAATCAGGACGAGTCTCCCAATACATTCTTCATGATGACATTTCAATTTACCCTTACAATAGAAGGATACCCAAATACTGGTATAGCTCTTCTATAGACAGAGTGAACTGCGGCTCACCCTTCTGAGATGCATATTTGAGTCTCTTTACATATATGAATCATAATTTCCTCAGTAAAGTATAATTTAAAAATGTAAATGGGTTTACCATTGCTTACTTAGATATTTTTTATAATAGCTGGCTCATTCTTTGTTTCACACACCTTATATATTTGAGACGATGTCTTCAACTTTCTAGAAACCTAGTTACGGGACATTTTTTGTCTTTTTATACCAGTTGAAACACACTGTTTTCTCGAAGTACTAGGAAGATCTTCAGAGAACTACATCGACATCCAAATCAATATCTCTTTTCTTATCTTTACGGATTGCTCAAAGTTCAGCTCGTTGGACAGTACACCTATTGTCAATATTCTCTAGTGTTATGTAATGATTTGTCGATCACTATTGACAGCATTACTCTAGATCGAGAGAGCTCTCGGCCATGCGTTGGTGGAAAAGACTTACTCTTTCTCGGTTCTAGATTCTCGTATATTTTCGGATAGCCACAAGGTTCTGAAGAAGCTCGTAAACTTTCATGAATGTCTCAAGTACTTTCTTCAGGGCATCTCTCTCAATATCAAAGATTTACTCTAGGATGTTGATTACTGGGAAATATATAAAATTAATAAGGTCTATAACATTTAATGTTAACCTTATATATATCTATATATATATAATTAACTATAAATATATATATGTTATTATTTATTATATATATATACTATTATTATCATTATATACTATATATATTTATATATGAAATACATTATAGTTTCATAATACACTATGTAAGCTTATTTAC
The DNA here is from genome assembly GCA_015478945.1 of Trachelipus rathkii. Taxonomy (NCBI): domain Eukaryota; kingdom Metazoa; phylum Arthropoda; class Malacostraca; order Isopoda; family Trachelipodidae; genus Trachelipus; species Trachelipus rathkii. Next base: position 5,159 of record JABUQX010028808.1, on the reverse strand, counting down.
TATATGTATATATATAAGATAAATTAATAAATATATATTATATATTATATTTTAACTATATGTATAAATATAATAAAATATAAATATAATATAGTTTGGTGTATTGTGAGAAAGAAAAAAAAAAGATAGAAAAAGGAGGAGAGAGAAATTCTCTCTAATAGATTACATTGTTATGTGTTACTTCCAGACGTATGAGTAATATCTCATGAGCGGCAGTTACCAGTGTGTGAAAATATGCAATATAACATTGTTTGAATCTTTATGTTTTCAATATTATCATATTCTATCAAAAGATTAATCATTCCAAAATGAGGTATAAAATATTTTTTTTTACTATAGAAATATCTTTTTATTAAATAAAATTAACAAAACCCACTGGGTTCCCTCTGCCTGCACGCAAAAATAAATTAGTTACTAGATAAAAGCTTACTATTCTTTGTTGAAATGGGGTAAGGATGAAAAAAAATGATGTGTATCACTAGAAACATTACTTTTCTGTAAAAAATTGCATAAATTCCATAGAAACATATAAGGGAATATTTTAAATTATTTTTTAAGTAAGTTGTATTTTTGGCGTATGATGAAAATCAGTTTATCATCGATTTTTAATCCAAGTATTTTAGCATTTGCCGCCCTATTTCAGTCTATATTATATTTTAATTTTTAGTACTTAATTGGTTTGTTGCTAAAATTAATGTAAGATGTTTATTTAAATTTAAGATAGCTCTTATTAGCATCAATCCATTTCATTTATTTTTGTTAATGTGTCTGTTGCTCTATGGGATAGAGACTCGGCATCTTGTCATTTATTAAAATGGAGGTATCATCAGCAAAAAGAGACTGAAAATGCGTCATGAAGACTTATCAGATCATATTGATATATAGAGTTCAATAAAAACGGTTCCAAGAGTGAGCTAGGGTACGCCGATTGATTGTTTGAGTGTGGCCTGAATTAGTTTCATTTAGTTGTACGTATTGAGATTTCTCTCCTTTAAGTATCTTTTAAACCATTGTAGGTTTGTCTGTCCAAGCATTTTTGTTCATTTTACTTAGGTAGTATGTCATGATCAATCATGTCAAAAGCTTTTGTGAAATCTATTAAATAGCAGGGAGAGTCTTTATTTTCTATATTTCTGTACCGCTTTTTTTCGGTTAAGCAAATGGGGCATCAGCAGTTGAAAGTCCTTTTCTAAATCCAAATTTGTGAATCGTTTCTTTAAGAATAATTGTTTGATATAAATATTCTTTAACTTGATTGAAATTATTTTTTCAAAGATTGTAGGCATTGGGATCACTATACAGAAAAGTTAAGAGCCTTCTGCTGAAAACTTAATCCTTTTTTCAAATAATAATATGTAGACCTGCAAAGAAAAGAGATTGGCTCCGATATCACTACTAAAATACATAATAATAATAATAATAATAGATACATTAAATATTAATATGGTAATATAATAATTATAATTGTAATAATAATAATAATTAATTGTTTAATTAAAACACGTAATAATGAATATAAAAATAAATAATAATTATTAATAGTAATAATAACAGTAATGATAGTAATAATATATAATAATAATAATACAATAATAAAATAATGAATAATATAATGATAATAATAATAATAATATAATAATAATAATATGAAATATAATAATAATAATTAATTAATAATAATAATAATATATAATAATAATAAGTAATAATAATAATGATATGATAATAATAATAATAATAATGATATAATAATTACATAATGAATATAATAATAAATTTTCTTAATAAAAATGAACACAAGTTTATTTGAACACATTAATCTCACACATTAAATCTGAACTCTGCTTTACATTAATTATATCCTCTTGCGATCTAAAATTCTTTTTTGGATATTATTTTCACTAACTTGTTTCTAAATAAATAGATAATAAACTATGGATTCAATTTACAGCATATCTATCTGACAAATGGGGATATCGAATAATGAAAAAACACGGAGTTATGGCCCTATTGAGCCCCAGATAACAAAATACATATACTTATAATACATATATTGTAGGTATCAGAAACTACGCTTTAGAATGCTATTAACTTCTAATATTGAGAGTTTAACAATAATTGTAAATAGTTAATGTCACAAAAAAATGAGAATACTCTAGTAATAAATCAATAAAACGTAGTGAAATACACTAAGTGACATTATATCACAAGTCAAGAAATAGCTATAAAAATTTTACCCAAACACAAATAATTATGTTATTTATACATTATTCTCCATCAGTATATTCCCCATAATAAACTGAATGGCAAAAATACGTCTTATTGCCCATATTATACTTACTAATTATAAAAATAATAATTAAGATGATGAACACTAAAAATCTATGCTTAATCTACTAAAAATAGATTTAATATTAATAATATAAAAGTAATTTATGATAATAAATAATAATAATATTAATAATTAATATAATAATAATATAATAATTAATAATAATAATATTATAATAATATAATAATAAATAATATAATATAAATAATAATAATAATAATAATAATATTATAAATAATATAATATATAATAAATGATAAATAAAGATACTAAAATGTAAATTATATAGAGATGGACAAAAAATAATAATATCAATTTAAATAATAATAATAATAATAAATAATAAATAATAATAATAAATAATATAATAATAATTTATAATGTAAATAATAATTCTTTTTGATAAGTAGGAATAATACATAAACAATAAAAATAATATTATTATAAAATAATTATAATAATAATCAACAATAATAATCAATAACAATAGATAATAAAATAATAAAAATAATAATAAATAAATAATTAAATAGAATATTTTTAAATCTTGATAAAATAAGAATCGTGGATAATAATATTAATAATAATAATATAGTAACTAAAATATTAAATAAAATAGATAATGATAATAATAAATTAATAATAAATAAATATAATAAAATAGATAATACTAACATAATAAATAAAAATAATTCATCTTTGAAACAGATGAATAAATAATAATAGATAATAATAATAATAAATAATATTATATAATAATAATATTAATAAAATAATTAATTAATAATAATTAATAATAATAAATAATATAAATATAATAATAATAATAATATAATATAATAATAATATAATTAAAATAATTAAGTACATGTAATATTTAAAACTAGAGATCACCAGAAACAATATAAATTATTAAAGGAATAATATAATAATAAAAATAATATAAAATTAATAATAATATAATAAAATAATAACATAATAATAATAAATAATAAGATAATAATAAATAATAATAAAAATAATAATAATAATAAATACATAAGTAAATAAACTACGTAGGCAAAATATATATATAAAATAAATATTAATAATAAATAATATAATATAAATAATAATAATAATATAATTATACATAATGATAATAAATAATATATTAATAATAATATATAATATAATAATATATGAATAATAATTTTATAAATTATTTTTTATAATTAATTTGGAGTTAAAAAAAAAGGGAAGAAAAAGAAATGAAAAAATCTATTATAATATTAATCACTATAATCATACATAAATAATAAATAATAATAATCTGAAATAAATAAAATATTAAATAAAATAAAATAAAACTAAAATAATAATCATCAATAATAAATAATATAATAATAATAAAAAATAATAATAAAAATATATAATAAGAATATAATAAATAATATTAAAATAATAAATAATAATAAATAATAATAATATATAATAATAATAATAATAATAATAATAATAAATATAATAATAATAAATAATAATAATAATATATATATATATAAATAAAATAAATAATAATATAATAATTCATATAATAATAATAATAATATAATATAATTGGAATATAATAATAAGTAATAAATATAAATAATAATAATATAATAATAAAAATATAATAATAATAATAATATAATTTTATAAATAATAAGTAAAGTCTTGTAATAATTATCATTAATAATAATAATAATATATGTTAATAAAAATATAGTAATAATTATTTAATTAGATAATAGATAATAGATAATAATAATCATAATAATAATAATAATAATAAATATAATAAATTAATAATAATAATAATAATTAATAATAATAATAATATAATAATAATAATTTTAGTACTTAGTTATATAGATTTTTTGAGTTTAATTGTAAATGCTTTTAAGGATCCTTCTTTTTTTAAAATTCCTTAAATCTTATTTATATTTAAGCCCTTTCATGATAGTTGCTTGTCTGGCTTTTTCCAAACGATAGAAAGGTGGATTATATGGAACGGAGGTCGTAGAGCTGTGCTTGTTCTTATCTGATTATTATTGAAAATTAGATAAAGGAAGTCACAAGCTTTGTTATTTATGATTTTGTGCTGCTCTTTATAGAGAGTACTTAATTAGGTCTTTGAATGCAATATTTTAAGCTTTTGTAACGGAAAGTGTTGATAATGGTCATAAAAACTTTTGCTACGCTTAGAAAGTTCGTATACTAATCATCTTTTCGACAGTAGTAATAAGAGGTTTTGATTGGTCGATTTGGGATCTGTGCGAATAGATATACTGGGAGGATATAGCAAAAGTGGTGGTTACTTGTGCATATTATCCTTTTTCGGTATTTCAAAAGGATATGATTTGCTATATTTTTACTAAGTATGCATATACATGAACTTTCTAGATTTATTCACTAGCTGTTTAATATGTTCGTTAAATGATGATTTTAAAAATGTTACCCAAATATTTGTTGCATTTGGCTCTCTTGTTCATAAACCACTTTTTGTTATTGTTGAATAACATTGTATGTTTTATTACTAATAATAAGGTATGGACGTGGTGTTTGAGATTTTATTGAATGTTAGAATTCGATCATGTTTGAAATCTTATTAAATTATTGTCGTTTTATGTGATAGAATGGTGTGACCTTATACTTATTAAATGATATGTCATAAGCAATGCAATCCATCAAAGAGTCATGAAGTAAATTAAACATGTCATGTATAAAAGTAATAGCAAGGCTTAGTTATGAGATTCCTTGTGGTAAAACACTTCGATATTTTCATTTATCCGAACATATTTTC
>JABUQX010028807.1:25000-34136 GCA_015478945.1 Trachelipus rathkii | reverse complement strand
AAACGGTACATGTTTTTGTTCACCCAATTGCACTAGTGTGGATAATTAGCAGTAATCGTGAAAAATTAAATTTTATTTTTAACAAAATTGAAAACTTACTGAAAAGAATTCTATCTACTTAACATAATCTACCACACAATCTAACCTATGTAACCTAACCTAACCTAATCTAACCTACCTAACCTAACCTAACTATAGCACTGAAACCTAAACTACCTAACCTAAGCTAACCTGACTTAATTATAACGTTACAACACGTGAATCCTACATCTAAGGTAATCAAATTTCAAATTACAAAATAACTGATTTATGTTACTCTCCCGCAATAGTTTAACCGAATTTCAAACAACCACCACTGGATTAGACAAATATTTAATCCTCTTTATGTTTTAATGTAATGTAATTAAATTACCATAAGAAACATAAAGAACAATAATATAAATATAAAAATCGATTAACCTTCTTGAACACTTTATAGCTATAAGCTCTAAATGTATTATGAACATATAAAACCATAATGTATTAAAAGAAAAATTATATAAATAAAAACTTAAAAAAACAAGACATTAAAACATTTATCGAGCTATCACAATAGCTGTAAATATTTGAATAACTTTATTTTCTCTTTCAATTGGCGGGCTAGAAATAATAATTCAGATTTCATAACAAAAGAATTCACCAAAGAACGTAAGACAAAAATTAACATGACCCAAAATTGTTAATATTAGTTAATACTAATACCGTCATATTAAGAAAATGAGCATGTTGAAAGAATGAGCTTACCAACATAAAAATGTTCAATCCATGTAGTCGGATATGGGAGTAAACTCATTTCGTAGTTTCTTAATTTTTAGTTCAAAAATTATAAAATCTTTGATAAATCAATAATATTTAAATTTATTGGTGCATTTTCGGAAAGAAATCTGAGCCCGACCAAACGTTAACACAGAAGAAATTCAAGCACTAAGTTCCTAATTTTTTTCAGAACATGACAGTCAGGCAAAGTTAAGAAGAATTGCATAAAAAAAATCGTTATGTATATTTTATATAATGTATTGTTAATTGAATATCCTGATGCCTTTGAAATAAGGAAAATTTATTCATTATTACAAAATTAATTAACCAAAGGCTTGTGTTTATAATTTTTATTAGTTAAATTATTTAATTATTGTTAAATTATTTAATACTACTTCTCTTTCCCGTTTTTCCTTTTTTTCGTTTTAAAACACCAAAGACACAATTTTATAAGCCTATCGCTTTCAGTATAAATATCCCCCAAACATCTCCCATTCCAAGCAAACTGATAAGCTTTTCCATGCTTTTAAAGTTAATATTTTAATATTAGAACTTTTTGATCCTGATGAGGAACTACTTAAACAAAATCTTTAAAGCATTTTCATGGTAGCAATAAATGGAAAAAAAAAAGTTAAAAATAAAACAAAAACAGCGACCAAGTGTATAATAGAAAAGGTCTATAGTATATAATTATTTATTATATAATATATATATATATAACTTACATAATATGATTATATATATATATATATATATAATATATTTATATATATATAATATATTATATAGTATATATATATATTATGTATAAGTTAATATATATATATATAACTATATGGTCAGCGTTTTAGAATATCCGTCATATGTATCTCGAAAACTATTATGCTACAGTAAACGGAATACATTGGTGGAATGCGTATGAAATTTATACGGAAAATGAGGTTTTGGGAGAAAAAAAAAAAAAAAAAAAAACATTATATATATATAGCAGCTGGACGGGTTCGTAAGCAAAATATAAATGAATACATTTTTGGAATCTGGTAAAATTTAAATAAGAAAATAGTAAAAAAAATAAATAATAAAAAAAAATTATTGTTTAGATAATTATACATAATATGATTAGAGGCCTATTAGAGACTTTTATGTTTTCGTTAAATAGAATAAGACTTCTATCAAATAATAAACTTCTACAAAATTCAAATTTTGCTTTTTTTTTTAACTTAAGAATACCCCAAGGATATACCGAACTCGCAAAGATTGGCAGGAGTCGGGGTCTCTCGGACCTTCCGGGGACTACGGGGTAGGACTAATTCCCCCCTCCGGGAGTCTCGCGGAACCCCCGCTCTTTACGTATTTGGGTTGTCGCGAAGGTTCCTCCAGCCCGAACTCCCCTAACGGGGCTATGGAAAACGTCCCCCCCTATTATCCCCGTCAGGCTCGAGCCGCGCCTATGGCTGCCGTATAAAAGGCATGTTCCTATGTGAATAATTTTTACCAGGATTCCAAAAGTGTGTTCATTTTCGCTGTAGCTATTTCAAAAAAAACTTTTGGAAGCAAATATTACTATTTATATATATATATATATATTATTTATTATTACTATAATTTATATATATATATATAAATATTATATAGTATATACTATATTTTTTATTTTTTTTTTTTTTTTTTTTCATTTCCCCCGTACATAAAATGACCAGCATTCCACAATCTATTCCGTCTTTACTGCTAGATTAATAGTTTTTGACGATACATATGACCGGATGATAGCTAAAGTGGCATGATATATATATATAATATACACCTATATATATACTAGTACAAATTATATAGATAAGATATATATATTACCTCACTATTATATAAATTATATATAATATCCCCAATCATCATATCGGCTAAAATTCAAGATCTTTCGTACCTATCTGAGCGTTCGACTCATTCTCGATATATCGCAACCATATACTCATATATCGAGTCATTCGTGATAATATCGGATACTAATTCGAAAATATATATATATGATTCAGTGTCTAACGCTGACATCATGTCCAACTAGAGAACGGCAGCACCTACAGTAAACAAATTATATATTTGCGAATCAGCGGAAAATTCTAAAGAGAGGTTTTTTAATGTCCAAATAATATATATACAATTATAGATATATATATATAAATATATATATATATATATATATATATAATACTTAGATATATTATATATAATCATACTATATATATATATATGTATTCTGTTTAAAAAATCTTTTTTTTAAAAAAAAGCTAATGTGTGACCTCTTCAGGGGTTTAGAACGCCCATGATGGCAAAGGAGATCGCGTCTCTCGAGCCTTCCGGGGAACGACAGAATGAACCACTATTTCCCCCCCCCCTTCCGTGGCGAGGTCTCCAGGAACCCCCGCTTTTGGTTTTGGGTATTTGTCGCGGGGGTTTGCCTTTCCGACCCCTCCCCTACGGCGGTATGGTAAACGTCCCCATCTGTTCCCCGTCGCGTTCGAATCCCCCACATCCAGGGCTGTACGAGTATATATGCGTTACTACTCCCACGGCATTTATCACTAGCTATATATATATATACTATAATAATATATATATCTATATTCTATCGTACATACTTATTTACTAAGACAATATATTACTATAATAGTATTAATATATATTATATATACAGTATATATATAGTCGACGATATAAAAAATATAAATGTAAAAAACCCCTCCTTAAAATTTCCGCTGACTTCCAAATATATAATTTTTTACTGTAATACGCATTCACCAAATATGATGTTAGCTTTAACCTTCTGCCTATATTATAATTTACTTATATTAATATATATCATATATACTATATATATATATTTATTTATATACTATATATACTATTATAACTTATATATATATATATATAATATACTATAGTATATATATAATATAGCTGTACTGAATATTCAGCAACTATTTAGTATTTGGCCATATTTACCTTGCGACCCTAGTTAGATCTAGAATCTTTCGGTTCAAGATATTAAAAAAAATGTAACTATTTTCTTAAAAATTTGACTTATATTTACTGAGACCATCTGCTTTGGCTGTCTGTTAAAATCCATTAAAATCACTTTAGGAAGGTTTGTAAAAGATCCCATTCTTCATTTATAAATAACTGTATTAAATGACCTAAATTAATATTTAAAGTCACTAAATAAATAATATAATCTTTAATCTAATTTAAAAATTTAGCGAATCAACTCTATTCCTATAAGGTCAAAATCCGAAAATGACGCTTATTTCTTCGTATATTAGCAGATATTTCAAAGCTTTTCGGTGTATTTAGGGGATCACGATATAAATATAGGCGAATATATCGATGGATTTCAAAAATATCGATTTCACTCAGACGAAAGATTGAAATTAAGCATATATATATACTATATAATATAATAATATATTATATACTATATAATACCTATATATATTTTATTAATATATATGAGGCTTATTGATATACTCCTTCACATCATCCTCGCCGACTGTGTCTCGTTCTTCTCACACTCGGTTGCCAGATTTTCCTCCCTTTTAATTAGCATTTGTCCTTTTATTATCTCATTCAAGTTAAATGAAATATTATTCGGACAATTTTTTAAGCAGTTCTTATTTGACCCTTATTGGAAAATGCATAATGGAGTGTGTGTAGATTTTATATTCTCTCTTATGTCGTGTGTGGTATATTCGGGATTTCATCTCATATTCTTTTATAATTATAATAAAAAGTGTTAATTTTTATGTTCTAGTATATTTTCTTTCAACCTGTAACTATGACGAGTGATAAACTCTATGTATCCGTTGCACTCTCTCTCTCTCTTTTTTTTACTACTCGCCTGCCTTTGATAAAGTTAGACTATAATTATTATTTTTACGTTAAAAACCCTTTTTTTGTAATATGGTTCAATCATTCTTTGCATTTTAAGACCTTGAAAGTGGGGGGTCCATACGAATCTATGGTTAGAAGCACCTGTGGTCACAGGTAAATATGATTATCGTTAGTAACTGTTGTAAAATTAATGTTATTTTTATTGATTGTTATCATTTAAATATTTTATCCGAGATTATATATTATATACTTTATTATATCATATATATATATATATACTATATAATATAATATATAATAATATATTATTATTATATATACTCTGATATCATATGATATATATAATATTATATATATTTCATTATTTATCTTCCACATGGGCTTATAAATATATCATAATTCATTAGCTTAGGGCGTACGTCTGCCAACAAAAGTACATTAGTTAAGTGCTACTTGGGGATAAAAATCCATTAGGTCTAGGTGAGTACTGGAGGTACAAAGAGTCCATGTAGTTTAGGTCAATGGGGGGAGCTAAGCAAGATCACATTTAGGTTAGGTAGTACTGGGGGGCGAACAAGAATCCTTACCTTAATGGTACTTACGGATGGTTATTAGTCTAGGTTAGGATTAAAGTTTGGGTTAGGTAGACACAGATTAATATAATATATATAATTAGAGTGAACCACAATTCAATTCTTTCCGTTGGTGCGAAATCGTTACAAAATTATTACCTTCCGACTCCATATTTATGCGAAGACAATTTACTTTTTATGGTAAGTATAAAATCGATATATATATTATATTATAATATTTATATATATATATTACTATATATTATATTATTATATATATATATATACTATAATATATCAACGTTTCATAAAATAAAATTTTTTTTGGCATAAAAGGACAGTCGGGAATGCTTCAAATTTCGTAGATGCTGGCGAACCAACGGAAGGAAATAGAGCTGTTATAATTGGTGAGGTAAACTTACCCTTTCAAGTATTCTACGCTATATATAATATAATATATATATATATATATTATACTATGATACTTTATATATATATATATATATATTATATATATATATATATATATATATATTATATAATATATAAGAAGAGGAACCAGAAAAATTTTATTTTATATCTATTATTATGTTAATTATATATATAATATATAATATATATATATAATACTATTATATATATATATATATATTATATTATATATATATATATTTATATATATATAATATATAGTATATATATATAATATATATATATATATAAAAAATACTAAATTTTTCTGGTTCCTCTTCTTCACTCCCTTTCTGGCATTTTGCAAAAAATATTAACTCCAACTTTGCTTCTTCCTCTTTCGCTCCTTTAGTTTCTTCCGATGGCACAACTGCCGTTATACTTTGTTAGGCGAGCATTTGAAAGAAAAAATAACCAACTAAAATTATTTGAAACGTCTTTTAAATAAAAGCTTTACTTTCCGTACTACTTACTATTTTACATTTTTTAAGTTTTTCGCTCTCTTCATCTGCTTGGCCATCAGCACACTTTCCGTACTAAGTGTGTTATTGCATTGAACCTTGGTTACTGATGGTAATTATTAATAGGATGGTTGCGGAAAGGAAGAAGAAACAAGCACATTTACTGAAAGTAGCTTATTAAAGTGTCATCTTCATGTTTGGAGAGAGTATCAGTATTTTTCCAGTGGACGGGTAAGTTAAGTTTTAAGCTACGTCATGAGCATAATAGAAAATAACGTTTGTGCAGATGGTTACGAAAGTGTAGGTTAAAGTTTAACGTCAGGAAATTATTGTTGAAAGAATTGGCAGGCAAAAAAATGTAAGTTTTTATTTATTAACTTTATTAGTTATTGTTATTATGAGTATGAATGTGTGTGAATAACTGTTGGGCAGTGAATGTAGTTGCAAGGAAATTATTATGATTATTGTTATCATGAATGATCGTGTTTATTATTATTAAATGTTTGTCATTGTCGTTATTATGGATTTTGGAAATGCTGGCTATTTATTGTATTATAATTAACTCTAGGAACCAGTGCAGAGACTACTACACCAGTATAGAGACGATTATGAGCGTGAACGCAAACTTCACCATAGGGATCAACCGTAGGGCAAACATAGATGTGGAACTATTATTCGTAAGAAGCTCTCAACTGGTGATCTTTCTGATTCAAGGTCCTATTCTCTTCGGCATTTTGGGGAATTTTTCGCTGTGGCGATGGATTTATTGAAAACTTTCGGTAGACACAATGTTTTTTTTCTATACTTTCTGAATCTTTCTTTCTCTGTGTGACCTCTCTGATTTCCTTTCCGGTCGTTCGATAGTAGCTGTTGTAGACAGCCACCGTTCATCCTTTAAGTCTATAAATATCACAGGCTTGCAAAATTTAACTTTTGGAAAATTGTCTCACTTTTAGATGTTCATTATATTAGATTTGTTGTCCTAATTTCAAATATGACCGCAGTTTTTTTCCATCACGTAAAATCATTTTACAAAAGGGGTAAAAAGTTTTAAAAACAAATGCAAAATTACAAAAATTTAATAGGTAAAATTTATTTCAAACGCTTAAATAGGAATACAGATTTAAAATGTGTAGCTAAAATAAGTCAAAAGCATACAAATATCATTTAAAATTAGTCTACGTCTTCATATTATCGTTTACTGTTTTCGCGATGGATCTTTTGGTACTTTTCCGCTCGTGCTCGTTATGTGGATTGTTCCTCTTTAGCATCCAGCAGTAATCGGCTATCATGCTCACATTCCATCTTCCCTGATATCGTCTTTTCATTTCTTTTATACTTTGGTGAAACCGTTCACACTGTTCTTCACTCACAGGTCCTAGATCAGTGGTTCTCAACCTGGGTTCGATCGAACCCCAGGGATTCGGTGGGTCAGTCTCAGGGGTTCGCCAGACGGCACGTGTATGTTAAAGACATAAAATAGAAAATAGCACTGGCAAATGGCCATACAAAAGCGTCAGAGCTCAGCTTAATTACGCACACAAACATTTATATATTATATATATATTATAATATATATATATATTATAATATATATATATATATTATACTATATATAGTTATATATATATATATAATATATATATATATATATATAAATATATATATATATATATTATATATATATTGATAAGAAACTGCTCATCCTTCTACACCTTCACCGCAGTGTGATAGGCATTGGTATTAAAAAATAACCCCTTAAGTAAATTCACTCTGGTGTGGTGGTCAAACACATACGCGTTCATCTGCTAGGGCCCAGGGTTCAATCCCAGCAGAGGGGGAAAATTACTTAAGGGGTTATTTTTTAGTCAATATAATATATATATATTATTATATATATATATATATATATATTATATATAAATAAATATATTATTATATATATATATTATGGCCAGCATCCCGAAGAGGCCAGGCAATGTAACTAGAAAACTTATAAACATCACAGCGGAAAATAAATAACCATTTTTGATTTTTTAGCTAAGCATTTCATCGGAGGAAACTAAAAAAAAATTATTTATTCTATATTTATTTAATAACACCTTAAATTATTAGTAAAATCTTACACCGTGGCATTGACGCTTTGATACCTGCATTGTACGCTTTGATTGACCTTCAAACCAGCATTACTTCGCGAAAGCAAAAAGATGCCAAATGCATCAAATTAATTAACTTTTATCTTATATCGTTTTTTATTATATAGTTATATATTAAAAAAAAATGTATTTCATTCGAGCAATTTCATGGGTGCAACTTTAAAAAAAAAACAATTTTTTATTCAAATATTTATTAAAAGCACCTTAAATATTAGTAACCTCTTAGGCCTGGCAGCGTCCATTCTGAATAGGGTTCTTTTTTCCTGCAATATAAGAAGGGATCTGTCTCAGTAATGATGCTTGTATGATTGCAATAAATTAATTAACTTTTATCTTACATCGCTTTTTTATATTATATACATTTATATATTTAATAAATAATTAACTTTACATAAATAATGTATTTTATTCTAATATTTATTAATAACAATTTAAATATTAGTATTTTATTACTTAAAAAAAAATCTTATGCCTGGCAAGGTAAGTAATGTTGCGAAATTGCAATTATTATTATTTATTGATAGTTTCTTAATATATTTTCTTAAATAATTGATTTTTACGTTATATCGTTTTTTAATATACATATTTAATAAATAATTAACTTTTACCTTATATAGTACGTTTTGAATCTTCGTTTGCATATTGAATTTTTATTTCATCGATGAAATCGACGAATCTGTTTTGTTTATTTTTTTTCCAAATATACGTAGAAAGGTAAGAATGAAATAGTTCATCTTTTATTCCAGTTTTTGGCAGTTTTCTTTTTATCTACAAAAAAAATTACTAACTAACTACTATA
>JABUQX010028807.1:12500-22500 GCA_015478945.1 Trachelipus rathkii | reverse complement strand
CTCACTGAATTTAAGGCGAAGAGGGCTAGATTCGATGAAAAGGCTTTTCTGCCTGTTCTCGGCTTTGTACCCATTGACCTGGGGTTCCCAATATTTACACAAAATTCGTAAGAAATCGGGGCACTTATTGTGCTATGAGAACGCCGCAATGGAAAAAGACGAAGAGAGATCAAATCCGTTGATCAGCTGCCGTTGGAGTATCCATAGAAATGAGATATTGCGCCAATGCTACGTCGCAGAGAAAGAGGGTCAAGGAAGTTTGAAAGTAGGGGAACAGGTTACTAGTCTCTTAGCCTTAGACTCAACTTTATCAAAATGAAAGGTGGAGCCAGAGCCCCTTCCCCCCTAAATGTGAGAAGAGTACTTCATACATGGGCGAATAAGATCCTTATATAACTGGAGTAACTGTTCAGAAAGAACAAAATTCCCGCAACCTGAACAGAACTTCCTACTTCTTTGCGGTCGCCTTAGCAACCGTTATGAGAAGAGGTTTCCAAAGCAAATTGTTGTTTATGTTGAGACCAAGAATGTTTGTTGTTCACAGGTGAGACGGGAGAGCCGTCGGAGATTGGAAAATTGGAAGGTGTTTTTGAGAGGCACAAGTGAAGATGCTGAGTTTTTAAAGAGTCGAATTTCACAAGAATGAAGTGACCCCGCTGGGAAATCCCTTCCAGATCGGCAAGAATTGAATCGGAAAGTTGAAGTCTAGAAGCAACTCTAGATGCAAAAGAGGGAGCATATTTGAAATGAGTTGAGAATTGGACAGTTGAATATATATATATATATATATATATAATATTATATATATATATATATATAATATATATATATAGTATATATATAGTTATATGTAATATAGCTTATAATATTGATTTATATATATATATATATATATATATATATATATATTAATTAATATATATATATATATATATATAATATATATATTATACATTAGTTACACAAAGTAGAAACAATTGAAAAAGTGTGAATTTTCATGAAAGGATTGATAAATTTTGTTTGTCCATTGAAATGTGTATTGTTTCCAGCTCTAAAAATGAGACTTACATAAAATTCATTTTGAACTGCAACTTAAAACTGGTAGAAAAAAAAATTGATTTTTATATAGTTTATTAACATCATGTAAAACTCAAGAATGATAAATTTTGATTTGTGTCACTCTTCTTTCACACCGACGATTATGTACAAAGAGAAGAAGGAAAGACATGTCTGTTTATGCCATACAGACTTTTAACAGAAAAGAAATACCATCAAAAAAGGAAAACAATTGCAACAAATCGAATTGATAACCTTCATACTAAAAGTTGCAATGAAAATAAATTTCCAATTATGAAATTAAATATACTTTCAATTAAATATATATATATATATATATATATATATATATATATATATATTATATTATATATATATATATATATTATATTTTATTATATATATATATATATATATATATATTATATATATATTATATATATATATATATATATATTATATATATATTTATATATATATATTACCGAGATATATACATATATATATATATATATATATATATATATATATAAATATATATATATATATTCAAATATATATATATATATATATATATATATATATATATATAATCAATTATCCCTTTGATTCAAATTATATTCTCATATTTATTTCATATAATATAAATAAGTATTCACTTAATTCTTGGTAGATAGTTCAACAATAAGTGTTAAAATAATTTAAAAATTTATTCTTACCTGCAGAAATGAAGCCAATAATTATTATTACTAAGAGAGGACCCATTGCTTGAAACGAACGATCAGTGCTTGACATTTTGATCAACTGATCCTTTATCTAATATTAATCGGCATAGAGCGCTAGGCTTTTTATCTTAAGGGTCCAGGGCTCGAGTCACTTACTGTTCGGAGGGTTTTGTTTAATTAAATGTTGATAAGAGCTGATAGGAGCTTTTTATAACTTAGGTTATCTCTGTCCTTAAATATCTTAAATAAAATTATAAACTCGCATATATTATGCAACACCCACACACCGCTACGCATACACTCATACTGTACATACACACACATATACACACTAACACACACACACACACACACACAACCACACATACACAATTATATATCATATATATATATATAATATAATATATTAAATATAATAATATAAATAATAATATTATATAAATATATTATAATAATATATACAAAAATAAATAATATATAACTATAAATATATATATATATATATATATAGTCTCCTCTGCTGGGCAAAGGCCGGAGGCCTCCCATATTCCACCGGAGATGAATTTAAAGGCCGGCATGGCCAGATACATGGCGTTTGAATTTGTGCATTCAAAGGTAGTTGGGATAATAGGTAAAAGGAGTGTTTTTCAGGCTTTACAATTGGAGTACATGTAAGATTGAGCATTGCGGTTAGATCTGGGCTCAGAGAGTTGCATTTAGGAAGGATGTAACTGTATAAAAAGCAGGGCATTGCATTAAATAAAATAATAATAAAAAACAAAATAAAAAATCAGCTGCAAATGTTTTTTTTTGGATTATTTTAATTTTAGTTATTATTTTGAACAAGAGATATTTTTAAAAATTACTAATATACAATACTAACAACTACATTATGTTTCATTATTAGTGAGACTTGTTGAGTTTTATTTAAGATTTTCGCTGATATACCTTTTAAATATCTGAAATAAATGAGAATTTTCAAATTTAATTTCGAAATTTTACTTCAAATGAATGTATCTTTAAATGGATAAAAGATAAATAAAAGATAGATAATGGACTAAAAGATAACTATATTCCCTTATCTGAATTTTCATTATTTTATATAGTATTTGTCACAATAAGTCCGTCCCTTGTACCTCCGCGGCCCACCTACAGATATGTGGTCTCTCTTCTGAGGTCGTTATCTAGGGTTGTGACACTTCCCAGGTCGTTACTGGCTTCGTTTCTTCTGGCGGACTTCTGTCTTCCTGAATTCCCGTCAAGACGTTTGAGCCGTTGTACAGAGGCTTCCTTACTTTCTTCTTAAGTTTCCTCCTGGGTCTCCTATTGGTCCTCAAGAATAGGCAGAGTCTTCTTTAAGGTTCTTGTTATCCTTCTTCTCTTGCAGTCTTCTGTAAATCCAAAGTTGTACCAAGAAGGTTTTGCAGAAATGAAATAAGAATAACTAACCTTAACCTTTTAATCCTCACTAATCTTGAGTAGTTCACGTCAAAGAGTCCAGATATAAAGAGCGGCAAACAAGGAATGAACAAGGAATGAACAAGAAATGAGCCCATATATGTATAATGCTCTCTCTCTTTTATATCATTCATTCTTAAAGCGCTTACTTGTAAATTATTCAAAATAATTTTACAATATTAAATATTATTACAAAACTCTTAAAATTATTCTAAATAATTTTACAATCTAAAACAATACTGAATTAATGGTAAAATTCTCTTTTCTTATAAAAGATGATAAAAAATACTGAACTAATTAAGAAAAGCAGATCCTCACTAAAAATATGTCTAAAAGCATTCCTAAATGGTGATAAAGCAGCTTAACCTTTTTTATGACTAGATTTCATCTGTTGATAGTATTCAATAAACTATAAAACTATATTGCAAAATTAGATCGAAGTTATAGTAGTTACTAATAATTTCTCATTATTAGTAACTATCTGACTGTCTTAGAAATCTTTATATCCTTAAAAGTTTTTGAGCTTTTGCTGAACCAAGTCTATTTCAAACTTTTAAACAAACAAGACCAAAAGTAGAGAAAACTCTTCAATCGATCTAGAACTGGCTGGGCATGAATGTAAGGATGCCAAAAACTGGCAAAACACATCTGATAACTTTTTAATCAGTACATATTTTTCAAATTAATATGCATAATATTCCACCATTTAAACATATCTGCTGAGAATACAGTTCAATCTTTTAACCTGTAAGTATTAGTCCATCAAGGTATTTAGGAAAATTTTTAAAATAAATTAATTTAGTGATTTCATTCAATTTTCCTAAATGCTGCAATTACTAATTAATTTGAAAATAAGTTTAGGTCTAGTGACAATAAAAATCAAGTCAAATACAGAACTACAGTCCACAGTTTAACTTGAGGGCTGCGAAGTTTGAGTTTTAAATACTACTGTTACCTGTTAGCCAACTATTCAGACCTATCATGCTTAAGCTATGAAACCAATCACCTAGTTTCAGGGTTACAAAAAAAGTTTTTGCTTTTTTAAAATTGCCCAACCCACCCGGGTTTTATTAATAAACCCAGTTTTTTTAAAAAAGCTCTGTGGAAAAATGGGTAAAAAATCAATCATAAATATATAATATTATAATATATATATATATATATATATATATATACTATATATATTATATATATAATATATATATATATATATTATATATATATATATAATTTTATAATATATATATATATATATATATATATGATTCGACGGTCATCGAGTAAAGACGCGGTAAAAACAGAAGGGAAGCGAAAAAGAGAAACATCAGAGGGAAGACTGGGGAAGAATAATGAGAAAGATCTTGGAGTGTTATTGGAAAGTACAAAGAAAATTTCTGAGAAGGCAGCAACATTTGCTTTGAGAATTGTGTTTTCAGAAGAGAGTGCATTTAAGTTTCAAGTTTTGGTTTGAATAACTAGTAAAAAATATGTTTTAATGATTCGAAATTTCAAAATTTTTAAAATTTAATTAATTTTTAAGTAATATCGTTTAAAAATCTGGGATGGAGGAGGCAACAATATTTTCGGCAACATTTCTTTTAATAATTTTGAATGAGATTTTTAAATACAAACAAAATTTTTTTTGGAAACTTTATATTCTACGAATTGTGTGAACAGAGCCTTTTGGTGTGAAGCTGCAAATCTCAAAGTCATCGTTCGAGTCATATGAAGATTTCTCGGCGTCATGTAATAAATCCTTACGTTTTTCTCTAACTCATAAAATTTTAGGTTAAATTTTTACAACTTAGTTTAAATTTTTAAAATGTTTGGTAAAAAAAAATTACTTACATTAATGGTAATATATTTAATGGAAGTTGAAGTTTTATAATGTCAACATTACATTCCTTTTTATAAAAATATATATATATATATATATATATATATATAGTATATATATATAGTATATATATATATATATATATATATATATATTATAATATATATATATATATATATATATAATATATATATTTATATATATATATATTATATATATATATAATAATATATATATATATACACGTTGTATGTATGTCTAAAATTCTGCAATATCCTTTAATATTATTTCAAATAGATTTTTTTCCTTCATTTCTTTTACTCCACGCATTCTCGCAAATATATGAATCAATCATCTTTATGTTCATTCCTTTTTTGTATTTTGTTTATATTTAAAAACACTCCACGCACTTTCCACCGTCATTTTTTGTTCACCAATGCATATTGGATTAATTAGCACAAACCTGTGAAATAAATTAAATTTTATTTTTAACAAATTGAACTTTTCTTAATTCTAATGCAACATAATCTAATCTACCCCATAATCTAACCTAATTTAACTTAACCTAACCTAACTTAACGTAACCTAACCTAACCTAAACCTAAACTTAACCAAACCTAACCTTAAAGTATCCTACCTAACCTAATCTAACCTAACCTTAATTAACCTAACCTAACCTGACTTAATCATAAAGTTACATAACGTACCTAATCTAAGGTAACAAATTTTCAAATTAAAAAATAATTGATTTATGTTTACCTCCCGGCAAGTAGTTACCGAATTTAACACACACTGGTTGTCAAATATTTAATTCCTCTTTGTTTTAATGTAATGTAATTAAATACATAAGAAAACATTAAAAGTAACAATAATTAAAATATTGAAGAACAATCTTGAACATTTTTTTTAGCACCAATACAGTTAATAATTAAATAAAATTGTTTAAAAAAACTTAAAATATAAATAAAAAAATTAAAAAGAAAAGAATTAAAAATTTATCGAGCTTCACCAATACTAAACATTGATAACTTATTTTCTCTTTCCTTGGGTAAATTACTTTTTTCATTTATTAACCAAAACTTCACCAAAGAACGTAAGAAAAAAATTGACATGACCCGATTTCTCTTCGTCTGGTAAGCAAGGGGCTGAAAACCCCTTCATCATAATTTCATTTTCATGAAGGTGTTGATAAGATTAAACCCTTGTCAATCACCAACGCCACCCTTGCACCTGTTGCGGATATTGGTTGATATGTTTTTAAAAAAAAAAAATATAAATATATATATATATATATATTATATATATATATATATATATATATATATATATATATATATATATATATATATATATATATATATATATATATATATATATATATATATATATATATATATATATATATATATATTTACGGCCGTTGCCAGGGGGTTCAGGTGGTTTGAACCCCCGAAATTATTTAAATTATCAAATTTTTTTATGAATTGGATTTCTTAATTTTAATTTACAAGAATAATAAACTACAAATTAAAGCAAATTACGAGTACATATTAATAGAAGTGAAGAAAACATATTTATGATTCGTGAAGATTTCTTAGGTTTAATGGCTGTTGAAAGCACAAAAGGGGAGAATCTTTAACGAAGGCAATACTTCGAAGGTTGAAATAAATAGTGACTTTCAGATTGGACAAAGACATGAAAGAAGAAAAGTTTTATAGAAAAGTGTTCAAGCTGTCGAAAATATACAGTACCTTGCATGTTCAGCGAAGTTGACATTCATATATATTAAAACACATTAGAAACTCTATTAGCACAATTAAAACAACTGGGCATTATTTTAGTTTGCCAAGACGAAAACCATTTAAAAAGAAAAAATCTTTCCTATTTTTTCTTTTTGTTGTGGTTACCGTGTATCTCGTAAGTTGTATCAATATGTGAACGAGAACAAAGACCTCTAAATTTTAGTTCTGCTGTTGTATTAGGAATACTGCACGTGACACAGACTTCAATTCCACAAGAGCACGTTACCCACTTCCCAAGTAAATGAGTTGCTAAGAAAATGCCTTTGGGCTCGTCGAAATATGTGAAAACCCCTGGTCTGAAGTTACTGTATTTCAAATTGGTATTTCTTTCATTATGAATTAGTTAGTTGTAGTGATCCGTTCAACACTTCGGCTTTTATTCAAACCCACATAAAATTGCTGTAATCAGTGGAAAATACCTCAATAAATGTCTAAGCGGTTGATACAAATGTTTGATTTTCTTCTTCGCTCATTGGAGCTTAATTTCACCTTTCAAAGTTTGGCATAAGTGAGAACTGCTCTTAAAATCTCTTTATATATATATTATTATATATATTATATAATATATATATATATATATATATATATATAATATATTATATATTATATTATATATAATATATATATACAATCTATAGGGCATGCAAGGTGTGAAGAGAAATTATACAATGAAGGAAATGAACTTATTTAGTAGTGATAGTAGAGTTGTGAAGAAGGGGTAAATGAGAGAATAAAATGAAAGTTGAGATGGTTTTGTTATGTGGAAAGGATGAATGATAGGCGGTTTTGGTTAGGCGGATGTATAGTGGAGAGGTTGTGTTGGGAACCGACCGGCTGGGAAGCCGAAGAAAAAGTGGATTGAGTCAGTAACGAATGTCTGAAGGAGATAAATGTGAGTTTGGGAGAGGCGAGAATAAAAGGTGCATATTAGGAGAGAATGGCGGGGTTTTTATGGGGGCATGGTTGTGGCCACCTGGGCCAAGGATGAACCTTTACATTGACGATTTACCATAGTGGGGTCCGTGCGCGGTCCCATGAAGCTCTAGGGTGGATTTTCTGTCTGTGACGAGTTTTCACTAAATTAATGGACAGAGGGGGTGGTAAGGCTGGGCTTTTTCTTTTCGACATTTGTCATACTCTCCTACTTGCTTTTCTTTTCCGATTGCTTGTAGCGGCACCTTACTTTCCCAATCTTTGTGGAAAAAAAGGTAGATAAAGAAAGAAGAAAGAATATAATATTATATATATATAATATATATATATAATATATATATATATATATATATATATACTATATATATATATATATATATATATATATAATATATATATATATATATATATATATTATATATTATATATATATATATATACATATATATATATATATATATATATATATATAATATATATATATAATATATAATAATTTATATATATATATATATATATATAATATATATATATATATATATATATACAGTATATATATATTTGTGTTTGCGATGAAAAATAAATAGTGAATGCTGTTATCACCCCTCCCCCATCAAATCTTGGGAGTTGACGGCATCCTGTGGTGGAGTTTGTACCGTCACTGAATTGTTTACGTATTATCGTACACTGTCTCCTTTATTCATTAATTTCTGCCACATCTGCGGTTTTTATTCTAATTTTAAATTTGTTGATCAGCAACTTTCCTCCTTTAGACTTTACCTTTAACCAATACTCAGGTAAACGTGTTTGAGGGCTCTGACACCAAACCCTATTATGTTGACTTTTACTGTCTCTATCCTCGATTTTCATTAAAAGGCGGTCGTTATGCTTATGTGCGCAATGATGATTTTTTTCTTGTCTTTGATTTAGAGTCTTTTGAAATTTCTACCCTGAGACTCAGACTCTCTTGCCATCAACTACTTAAAGCTCAAAAATAGAGCAAATTCTCTCTTCTTTTTTATGAAATTATCATCCTTGGTAATTTCAATGCTTACCATCGGCAATGGCTGTCTTCTATTTCTCAAGTTACAGCTGCTGAACTCTCTCACCAAGTCTCAATCGAGAACAACCTCGAGCATTTGGTGCAATTCCCGTACCAGTATCCTTGATCGCCTTGAAGATGAACCCAACAATCTTGAATATTTTTTAACTTCCAAATTTTTTTCCTTATTCTGTTAAACTCTTTCTTCCTCTGGGTTTCTTTGATCACCTTATCCTGTTCTTCCTATCTCTTCAAGTCTTTGGCAAGAAAGAACTTCTCCTACTCTAAAGAAACCTTTTTGGTACTTCGGTGCTGCTAACTGACCGGACTTGTGGTTGTACTTTTTTGCTTTCCCATATATTGACTTCTGGTTCATTGAGAGGGGTCCCTCGGAGTGTGCAGAACTCATAGCCCAAGTGATTTTCTCCGAAATACTTATTCTTTCCTTTCTACTAAAACTAATAAACTTTGCTTTTACTCTTATTGTTGGGACGCTGCCTCAGGAATTACCTTCATCTTCAAACTAAAAAAAAACTCATGTAATTTATATATTTCATCCGTAACACTAAAACCTCATTTCTCCGTAGAAAATGTGATGAACTTTCTGGTTCCTCTTCTTCCCGTTCTTTCTGAAATTTTGCACAGAATAAAAAATTCAACTTTGCTTCTTCCTGTTTCTCTCGTTACCTTCCGCTAAAGCTGAACTCTTCGCTTAAACCTTTGCCTTTAATTTCCCTTTAGAGGGGTCAGCAGCTATTACTCCTTTTACACTCCCTCCAACTCATTAATGTCAAACAATATAATTTTTTCTAAAGGTCTTATTTCTGCTATCTCTGAGCTTAACCCTACGAAGCCTCTAGTGGTTCTTAAGTCTTGTGCTTTCTACCATGCGCCCAGCCTTGGTAAATAATTTTGTCTCAGCCCTTCTACTTCAACCCTCTCTTCCTGCTGGAATCGCGCGCTTATTCAGCAAGTTATGGAAAATATGAAGATTTGAAAACATGTAATTTCATCCAATCATATCTCTGATCAATAATAGCATGGCTTCGTAAGGAGTGCTCTATTGATATTCTTCTTTCCTTTCTCTCTAATTCTTTGTTCTTCGGCATTTCGGAGAGTCTTTTGATGTGTTGTTAAACATATCGAT
>JABUQX010028807.1:0-10000 GCA_015478945.1 Trachelipus rathkii | reverse complement strand
TATATATATAGATATATAATATATATATTAATTAATTAATTAAATATAATTAAAAATAATATTATTAAAAAATAATAAAAATTAGTATATATATATATATATAGTTTCAGATGAGGAGTGCTTGTACGACGAAGTTGGAATAAGATCAAGATCACAAATGTACAAATCATCGCATATGGATAAAGATGAGTGGAATAGATCCAAAGATCCTCTTTACCCCTCACCTCTGGCGGGAGGTGCGATTCCCTTTATTTCTGTCTTTGTACTCCGCGTTTTTGTACTTAGAGTGCGTATGACCGGTGTTCGCCCTTCTACTTCTTCCATTAGCCGGAGACAGAATCAAATCCTGGACTCAGAAAACTTACATGTCCCAAATAGATCTTTTACTCGAGGTCAAACCTCATATTGCAACACTTGCAAACTGATTTCATTTAAAGGGCAAAAATCTTCAAACCGTTAATCAATATTCTAAACCATGGCCCAACCAATCGTGCGGAGACTCGCAAACAGAAATCCAAATCTTTCACCCAAATAATTCATTTAACATACTGCAACTAAATATAAACTATCAAAAATAAACAAAGAAATTCTTCACACTTTAAATAAATTCAACATATTCATAGCACTAATTCAAGAATCTAATCTCGTCCCAGATACCAATCTCCCTGAATTCCCCAACAACACAATTATAAGACAAGTTAGAGCCACATCAGAGCATGGTCTAGTTACCATAGTAAACAAAAATATTCAATTCCGAAACACCACAAACCAAACACAACAAATAATGAACCACTATCACACCTCCATATACCAATCAAATAAAGTAAAAGTCAACAGGAAAACATAATAGGCTATATAAATTTTTTACAATCAAACGATCATAGAAAATCTGTGAAGTATGAGGTATAATTGAAGTCTTTTAAAAATAAGCTTTCTTATAAAAAATATAAGTGGTATTTTATATATATATATATATATATATATATATTATATATATATATATATATATATAATATATATATATATATAATATAATATATATATATATATATATATATATACTATATATCGCGCCCTCAATTGTAACTATTCAAAAAATTGAAATTTATATTTATGTTCGAAATTATGTAAAAATTTGCAAAATTTTTACATGAGTTCGACGAATATTGTATATAAAGCCCGATCTCTTTAAGATATTCAGTCAGAAAAATAAAAAAGAAGAAATACAAGACTCACTTATACTCTCTCCTGAACTCCTTCCTCCAAATTCAAATTACTAGAAAACGCAGATTCAACAAGGGAGTCAAACTTCAGGAAAAGGCCGCCACTTCGAATCTCGATCCGTCCAAGATTCCGAAAGAATTCAACAAGGGAGTGAAATTCAGGGAAAGGCCGTGACTGCTCATTCAATTTATGAAGAAAAAGAGTATCTCAACTGTAAGGGCAACTTTTATTACCCTTATGTTGAATAAATACATCATTTAAAATTTGGATTTTTAAATATTCCATCATCATCTTATATAGGGATTGCTCTCAAAAGAAGCCACCACTTAAGGCAAGTTTTGCCTATATCCATTGGTGAACCGGAGAAAAACACGCCAGACTTTAACTCAACGCCTTCTGATAACCAAAAGAAAACAACCAAAATAAAGAAAAAGAAAAAGACAACAATAATATTAAAAATTCCAAATCAGAACACTCCAAAAAGATGATTCAAACGAACCGCAAGCAAACCTTATCAATACGGACTTCTTTTCTCATTCTCAATCAATTTTAGATTTTGGTCTGATACTCATTTTGAATTCCAGTACGAACATTCAGGCTCTTCTTCGAATTCTGAATATTTCAGTACCATCTCCCACGTTTTTACAAATGAAAAATTTACAAATGCATAAAAGAAATTGAACTGGTATCCTTCAACTTTCTGAGTCCCCCTAGTCGTTATCACTTCATCTCGTTTCAAAATTACTTCAGGTTATTGACGCCCATGTAGTGGCTGTAGAACATTAAATCCTTTACCAAACCAGAATCTCAACAAGTTCTTTTTGAAGATTTCCATAAGTTTGTCTCATTCAGGTGTCAGAGCTTCTCTTCGAAAATGAAGAGCGCATTAGGTAACGGTTTACCATAATTTCCTGAACGGAATATCGGAACCAAAAGTAAAAATCATATATATATATATATATTATATATATTTATATATATATTATATATATATATATATATATATATATATATATATATATATATATATATTTTACTATTTCTGTACTTATATATAAATATATCTATATAATATATATATATTAATATACAGTATATATCTTATATATATATAAATATATATATAATATTATATTATATAGTATATATAATATATTATATATATATATTATATATATATATATATATATATATCTATTATAATCGCTACGGCAATAATTTAAAAATGTATATTCGATTTGACAAAAACATCATGCCCTGAAAATATTAGTTTTAACATTATCATATATATATATTATATATATATATTATACTATATATATATATATAATATATATATTTATATTTATATATATATATTTAGTTTAAATATATATATATATATATATATATATATATATATATATATATAAATTCATTAAAAAATATTAAAAATATACGAAAGCATGTTAAAATTGGGTTTGTATCATAAAATCGGGAAGAAATCGGGACTCTCCTCTAAATCGGGACAAGGGTTTCAAAAAAAGGACTGACCCGGCTAAATCGGGACGAATAGTAACCTTAGCATTAGGCCTATATGGATCAAGCCGATCAACATATTCACGTATGGACTTAATCTCACCAATGTCAAAGTTCCACGATTCCTCGTCAAGTGACATTCTCATACCAACTTGTGTGCGATATCTCTAATATTTTATATAACAATTGTATTTTCTTGCATTCAAATATTTGTATATTTGCTTATGTCTTACGGACATAATCAAATAGGCTAAGTATTTGAATGTACCTTTCATTATATAATATTTTTAATTTTGTTTATATACCATTTTATATTTTGTAAACTCTTACATGCACATTTGTATGTATGCTTATGCCTACGGACATAACCAGATATGCTTGCATGTGAATGTACTTTTCACTGTATGTATATATTTACTTTATTATTTCTTCATTGAAATGTTTTGTATGTTTCTGCGCATTTTCGAATGCCCCGAAATATGCATACCTTTGAATGATGATTAGCTTTTATATCTTATATAACTATTATACCATACTTAACTACTCCGTGTTTAGCGTGGAAAGTATTATAGCGCCCTCAATTGTAACTATTCACAGAAATTTGAAATTTTTATTTATGTTCGAAATTATGTAAAAATTTGCGTAGGTAAAATTTTTACATAAGTTCGACGAATATATATAAAGCCCGATCTCGTTAAGATATTCAGTCAGAAAAATTAATCAGAAGAAATAGAAGAACCACTCCTCCAAACTTCAAATTACTAGAAAGCGCAGAATTCAACAAGGATGTCAAAAAATTCAGGAAAAGGCCGCCACTCCGAAACTCGACCTCCAAAAATTCCGAAAAGAACTCGACAAGGGAGTCAAATTCAGGGAAAGGCTCATTAAATTTATGAAGAAAAAAGAGTATCTCAACTGTCGGGCAACTTTTATTACCTTTATGTTGAATAAATACATCATTTCAAATATGGATTTTTAAATACTCCATCATCATCTTTTATAGGGCCTTGCTCTCAAAAGAAGCCTCCAGCATAGCAAGTTTTGCCTTATATAATTGGTGAACCGCGGAGAAAAACACCAGAATCTTCGATTAGCGCCTTCTGATAACCAAAAGAAACAACCAAAAATGAAGAAAAAGAAAAAAACAACCAATAATGCTAAAATTCCAAATCAGAAAACTCCAAGAAGATGACTCTTACGAATTGCAAGCAAACATTATCGATACGGACTTCTCTTCTCATTCTCAATTAATTTTGGATTAGGTCTGATACTATTTTGAATTTCCTTCGTAACCTTTCAGTGCTCTCCTCTTCGAATTTCTGAATTATTTCGGTACCATCTTCCCATGTTTTTACAGAAAAAAATTTACAATGTAAAAAAAAAAAAAAAAAAAAAAAAAAAAAAAAAAAAAAAAAAAAAAAAACTGAAGCTACTAGTAATCCTTAAACTTTCATCAGGCTCGAACTAGGTCAGTTATAACTCCATATAATTTCAAAATTACTCCATTGATTAACGCCTCATATGGTGACTGTAAGAATTATAAATCCTATACGGCAAACCAGATTCGCAACAAGTTATTTTTTTTTTTCAAGAATTTTATTTTTAGTGTCCGAAATTTTATGTTCTGTATAATCAAGCCATTCAAAAAGGTTATCAAGTTGTTTAATGCTAAAAGTAACACGGTCGAAGTTCCAAGCGATTCCTCGTCAAGTGACATTCTTATACCAACTTGTGTGCGATATCTCAAATATTTTACATAAAAATTGTATTTTCTTGCATTCATATGTTTGTATATTTGCTTATGTCTAACAGACATAATCAAATATTCTAAGTATTTGAATGTACATTTCATTGTATAATATTTTAAATTTTGTTTATATACCATTTTATATTTTGTAAACTCTTACATTTACATTTGTATGTATGCTTATGCCTACGGACATAACCAGATATGCTTGCATATAAATTTACTTTTCATTGTATGTATAAATTTTATTTATTATTTCTTCATTGAAATGTTTTGTATGTTTCTGCGCATTTTCGAATGCCCCCAAATATGCATACATTTGAATGATGATTAACTTTTATATCTTATATAACTATTATAACATACTTCACCACTCCGTGTTTAGCGTGGAAAGTATTATAGCGCCCTCAATTGTAACTATTCACAGAAATTTGAAATTTATATTTATGTTTGAACTTTTGTAAAAATTTGCGTAAGCAAAATTTTTACATAAGTTCGACGAATATTGTATATAAAGCTCGATCTCGTTAAGATATTCAGTCAGAAAAATTAATCAGAAGAAATAGAAGACTCACTTAAAGATACTCTCTCCTGAACTCCCTCCTCCAAACTTCAAATTAATAGAAAACGCAGAATTCAACAACGTATGGACTTAATATCACCAATGTCAAAGTTCCACGATTCCTCGTCAAGTGACATTCTTATACCAACTTGTGTGCGATATCTCAAATATTTTATATAACAATTGTATTTTCTAGCATTCAAATGTTTGTATACTTGCCTATGTCTAACGGACATAATCAAATATGCTAAGTATTTGAATGTACCTTTCATTGTATAGTATCTTTAATTTTGTTTATATACCATTTTATATTTTGTAAACTCTTACATTCAAATTTGGATGTATGATTATGCCTAAGGACATAACCAGATATGCTTGCATGTGAATGTACTTTTCACTGTTTGTATTTATTTTCTTTATTATTTCTTCATTGAAATGTTTTGTATGTTTCTGCGCATTTTCGAATGCCCCAAATATGCATACATTTGAATGATGGTTAGCTTTTATATCTTATATAACTATTATAACATACTTCACCACTGCGTGATTAGCGTGGAAAGTATTATAGCGTCCTCAATTGCATCTATTCACAGACGTTTGAAATTTATATTTATGTTCGAACTTATGTAAAAATTTGCGTAAGCGAAATTTTTACATAAGTTCGACGAATATTGTATATAAAGCCCGATCTCGTTAAGATATTCAGTCAGAAAAATTAATCAAGAATAGAAGACCACTTTTTAAAAAAAAAGATACTCTCGTCCTTAACTCCCTCCTCCAAACTTCAAATTACTAGAAAACGCAGAATTCAACAAGGGAGTCAAAATTCAGGAAAAGGCCGCCACTCCGAATTTCGATCGTCAAGAATTCCGAAAAGAAGAATTCGACAAGGGAGTCAAATTCAGGGAAAGGCCGTGACTGCTCATTCAATTTATGAAGAAAAAAAGTATCTCAACTGTCGGGCAACTTTTATTACCTTTATGTTGAATAAATATATCAATTAAAATATGGATTTTTAAACTCCATCATTATCTTTTATAGGGACTTGCTCTCAAAAGAAGCCACCAACTTAGCAAGCTTTTGCCATAAAATATATATATATATATATATATATATATAATAGTATTATATATATATATATTATATTATTATATAACTTTATATATATCAATATATATATATATATATATATATATATATATATATATGGTGATATTTGGTTTAGAGCGACAACTATCATCGATCCATATCTCAAAAACTACAATGAAAAAATGAAAAAAAAATCATATCTACAAAAACTACAATAGCTATCACGAAAAGAAAATACATTTTGGAATCCTTGTACAATTTTAGTTAAGGCGAAAATGTAAAAAAAAAATAAATAAATAAATAAATAAAATAAAATATTGGCTATTTTTTTTTTTTTAGGACAGGGGACATAATATATATTATATTATTTTGTAAAGGTATTACACGGCAATGTAGGGGGCTCGACCGACGGGGAACACAGGGGGGGACGTTTTCCATACCCCGTAGGGGAGGGGCGGAGGAACCCCCGCGACACCCAAATACCAAAGAGCGGGGGTTCCGGAACCCTCCCCCGAGGGGGGGAATTAGTCTAACCCCGTAGTTCCCCCCGGAAGGCCGAGAGACCCCGACTGCTGCCAATCGGTGCGGTATACCCTTGGGTATTCTTTATAAAAGAAAACAAAAAGCAAAATATTTATAGAAAGTCTATTTATTTTAACGAGTAACGCATATAACAGGTCTCTAAATAGGCTCTCTAATCATATTACTATAATTATTAGCAATAATATTTTTTATTTTTTTATTTTTTTTTTACATTTTCCTATGCAAAATTTTACTTCCCTTTTCCAAAATGTATTCTTTTTCGCTGTAGCTATGTAGTTTTTGAGATATATTTTTTTGTTTGCTTTTTTTTTTTTTTTTTTTTTTTTTTACATTTTCGCACTAAAATTGGCCAGGATTCCAACAATGTATTGCCTTTTCCCTGTTGCTTATTGTAGTTTTTGAGATATGGATTGATCGAGAGTTTGTCGCTCTTAAACAATTATCACCTATAATATATTATATATATATATATATATATTTTTGGGAGGTGGGGCAGATTTTTTTACAATAAAACCATTATATGTCTCATATTATTTTTTTTCCTTTTGGTGGGGCTGCAAAATTCTACAATAAAACGATCTTCGCTTTAATGTAAAAATATTGCAGACCCGCAAATATATATATATATTATATATATATATATAATATATATATATATATATATATATATATATATATACTAATATAATATATATAAAATATATATAGTATATACAGACCCTATATATATATATATATTATTATATATATATATATATATTAGTGATGTATCGGATGTCAAATTTTTAATATCCTCGGATGCAAATGTGAATGCGGATATCTAATTTCAATTCCAATGTTATGTTTCAATCCAATGTATGTTTCATTCCAATGTATAATGTATAGGTTTATTATATATATATATATATATATATATATATATATATATATATATATATATATATATATATAATATATATATTATATATATATATATATATATATATATATATACATATATTATATATATTATATATATATAATATATATATATATATATATATATATAATATATATAATATATATTATATATATATATATATATATATATATATATATATATATATATATATATATGGAGAGAGAGAGAAAACAACTCTATCAAAGCGATGAGATTATCTCCCCTTGGGTTCTGGGGTGTAGGGTACATCCCATGACACTCCAGTGGCCAACGATTCGCCCCTCTTGTGCTCATATCCACAAACTTCTTGCCCAATAGTAGACACTCCTTATCACATACAGACCCTAAAACACTACTACTACTTTTACAGACAACACATTTTTTTCATATATCCCTGTCTGTGGAGGAGAAAGAGCTCCCACAGCGCACGTTCTGCTTGTCGTAGGAGGCGACTAAAGAAACCGTGGTAGTTGGGTTGGGATCCCGCTACCACTTATTTATACCCTTAGAATGCTTATGCATGCCTCAAAGCGATCTTGAAACTTCCGGCAAAATTGTATGAATCGTCTAGGTAAATGGAATTTTAGAGGAATATGGTGAGGAGAAGAGGAGAGAGGTGATTGATGTATTTAGATAGGGTAAATTTAATTTGCTTGCTGTGAATGAAAGGAAGTGGTGAAGACGAATGGCGTTGGGTGAAATGTGTGCGTGCTGGAATGGAGAGGAATAAGTGAGGGAGAGAAGGAGTTGAGATTCTGATGAGAGATTTGTGTCACAGAGCTATGGTGGGTTTTGTTTGGGTGAGTACTAGAATTCTAATGGATAATTTTAAGTTTGAGAAGGACAATGTATGTGCGGTTGTAACTTATTGTCCATCTGAGGGTGATGATGAGGAGAGTGTGAATTTCTGTGATAATCTGAATAATGTCTTGAATGGAGTGAGTAGGAGCTTCAGAATGATTAAGTTGGGCAACTTAAATGGTTGGATAGGAGATCGAAAAAGAAATGATATAACTTTTGTCTTTGGGGTTGGTGGAGAAAATTAGAATTGTGGGAAGGTGATTGATTTCTGTTAGAAAAGAGGTATGATTGTAAGTAATACATTCTTCGGTCACAAGATTGTTCATAAGTATACGAAAGATAGGGTAGGCAGAGATGATAATATCGAAGTGAAAAGTATGAACGATTTTGTGTTGGTGATGAAGGAGATGATGAAGAATGTGATGGACGTTAAATCAGTGGCGGGGTTGGGGACGGGAATATCAGATCATTATAATGCTATATGTAAGATTAAGTTATTGGGCGCATGGATAGAGAGCAAAAAGAAAAGGAACTAAGTTGGGAGAATTAAGAGTGAGAAGTTAAGTGAACAAGGTTATAAGGAAAAGAATGTGAGAGCACTACAAATAAATCAATTGAATGTGAACAAGATGAAACTGAACATATCTGGACGCAAATGAAGGAAGCCTCTCTTAATAGTGCTAAAGAGTATGTGGATGTGCTAAAGTAGAAAGTAAGAATGTCAATTAATAGTAAGTTGTTTAATGAAGAGGTGATGCAAGCTGTTAAAAGTAAAACAGAGGTGTGGTTGAATGTTCTTAAAGCCAATGATTAGTCTCAAAAGAAAGGTGTATTGAAATATATAAGGATGAAAAAAGAAAGTCTAAAAGTTGCATATGTAGGTGAAAAAAGGAGTAAGTGAACAGTTTGTTTGGTGGATGAATGTGGATCTAGAAGGGAATAGGAAGCTATTCTGGAAAGAAGTATGAAAATGTAAGAAAGGGGGTAAGTTTAATCTTCAGAGAATAATGAATAGGGATTGTGCTTTCATGACTGAAGAGATAGACAGGAGTAGAAAAGGTGGAGGGAACATTTCGAAAATCTGCATAACGTTGGCAGTGATTAAGAAATGATAATGAATGTGTGTGGGTTTGATGGTGTTAAGAAGTGGTATTTTAGGGATGAGGTTATAGGTAGAGTGTGGAAGTTGAGAAATGGCAAATCAGCCGGTATTGATAGAATTACTGGTGAAATGATAAAGAATGGAGGTGTAACTGTAATTGACTGGAATATGGAAGTTGTATAATAAAGCATTTGTGGAGGGTATAGATAGTTCCAGAGGCCTGGAGGAGTCCACTGATGGTGCCTCTGTATAAGGGTAAGAGTGATAAGGGTAACTGCAGAACTATAGGAGTAATAGTTTATTCAATGTTGTAGGGAAGATATATGCTTGTTATTTTAGCTGAAAGAGTGCCTTCAAATGACTGAGGGACTTGCAACAGGGATATAACAGGGTCCAAATAGGGAAACTCTGCAGGCAGGTGTTAGATGATTTAATATTGTTAATTGGTAAGAGTTAAGTTATGGTAGTGAGTGA
>JABUQX010028806.1:22500-49938 GCA_015478945.1 Trachelipus rathkii | reverse complement strand
GCTGGGTTCCTTTTCATGTGGGTGTTTCGGGGAACGAGAGAGCTGATACAGAAGCCAATAGTGCTGCCACCGGCTGGGGCACTAGCAGAGGATACCTTCCACTGAATATACTGTTGGGACACCTCCCTGCGACGGATTATACGTGTATACGTCAGGGTTTCCTCCTACTGGGAGACGTATTTGGCGGAGGATTCTCGTGGCGCCAAGCTGCGGAATGTTAAACCCCTTTTAGGTCACTGTCCGTTGTCTTGTAAACGGAGTAGCCGCGAGTAGGTGATTCTCGCTCGTTTACGAATTGGACACACCAATCCCACACATAGCTTTCACATGGTAAGAGAGGACCGCCCCCCTTCCTGTCCGTTTTATTCTTTATGTGGTCCTCTTACTACGTCCATTTTTATATTTGTGGGTTGCGACACAGTCTCAGCCATCTAACTCAAGTTCTTCCCTGACAACAATATCATTCCTTTCCGGAATCGCCTTGCTCATATTTTATTCGATTCCCCCCATTTTCGAAGTGACAAAATTTTTGCGTTCCTCCATGAGCTGAACATTTTTTATAGAATATAAACCTCTTGCTACCGTTTATTTTTCTAGTTTTGTTTAGGGACTTCCCCTGTTGTCAGTTTTACTGACACGGTATAGCCGCCCTTGCGTGCGGTGGTGGTCCCTGTACACCTAAAAAAAAGGAAAAAAAATATCTGTAACGGGAAGATAGATTAAGTTATGATATGCTTAATTAACGTTTAAAACACATGAAAACCTAGCATAAACTTTTAAAAATGCAATATACGAAATTGCGGAAAGAAAATATTTTGCTTAGGTAACTTATTTACAATTCCAAGGTGTTAAGTTGACCCTTGTATAAATGAAAATTTCAGCTAGCTATGTGTCGTATACCATATTTTTTTTTTTACCTCGTAAGGGAAGCTACCCTTAATCTCAACCAAGAGAAGGCAACTTCAATTTGGAATTGATTTTATAAGACTTTTTCCCTTACCCTCTGGTCTCGTTTTCAGTTTTTTTTACTTTGCTATGGATGACCATCTTACCTTATATACACGAGGTCTTCAAAAGCTTCATTTCCTTGTTTCTCTCTATCTACACTATTCAAAAGTTAAAATGGCAAAATCATTTTCACTTACGCAACATACTAATCCTTTCTAGTTATAGCTAATAGTACACAAAAATAGCTTTGCGAATCGGTTTCACTGGCGCTATTCAAAATTAGAAAATTCAAATTTTTATATAAATCTCTCTAATATCGCCAAGGGTGAGCCTTCAGGGTAAAGATAAAGAATATTCTCTTAAGTTTACCACTTACGACGCTTCTAGACTATTAGTTATCGCGCATCCCATGATAGGAGTGGCTCACCATCTTTACAAGACCTCTTTTACAATTAATGTCTTTAAAAAAGGTAGTTGAATACCTGAGATAATTGCCTGGCTGTTTCCCACATTTTACGAGACGAACTTTAAGTCTAGTAATAATATTGATGAAACAAGTTTATAATACACTCTCTCTTACGTCTCACTACTCTCTCTCTTTTACTCTCTGCTATCTCTTACTCTATCTCTTACTCTCTCTTACTCTTCTTCTCTCTCCATGATCTACTACTCTTACTTCAATGTTCCTACATCTCTTCTACTCTTCTACAATTCCACTCCTTTACTCCTCCTCTCTCTCGTCTCTCTCTCTTCTCATTCTACTCCTCTAATTATATTACATCTCTCTCTTCATCTCTCTTCGCTCTCTCTCTTCTCTCTCTCTAACTAATATTATTAATTTCATATTATCAATGATAATTAATATTTTTTCTCACTACACGTTTGGATATAAGGGATTAACAAGGTGTTTTGCATTCACTTCTACACGTAATTCATACCTCTTTTAACAGCTAATACATTCTTTATAACATTTACATACACCGACACATTACACACCATACAAACACACACAATGCCACCCACACCATAAACTTACACACCACACAGGCACGAGCGATGAGCGATATCACTACACACACAGGCACACAAACATACACACACATCGCATTACCATATAGAAACTATAACATATTCATACAGCTCTCACTATCCAAATCATAAGTTACGAGATGTAGTCGGTACATTCGGTGTCAGCATACATTGAGGCTGTACTTCTAGGCGGATTAAATAATATAAATATATATTTTATAAACAAGTGAAGAAGAATTTAAGGTAGCCTGGTTTAAATGAATGAAAGACACTGAGTAAAGGAAAAGGCTTTGTATTTATATAACAGATCGAATGATCTTCCAATTTACTCATTCTAATTTATAAATTTTATATTCTATTATGTTTATATAGAACCATCACAGTCTATTTAGAGTAATTTCAAGAAATAAATAATTATATTTAAACATTAATAAGTCGAGGGAAATGACATGATTTAGGTTAAATCCCGTTACGCACTATTGAGTACCCAATTGCACAAGAGTGTGGATCAGTTATGAAACATTTAGTATAGGTAGTAAAACATAACATTAAGACATTATACTAGTGTGATATCAAACTATGATGTGTAGAGAGCTCACAAGATAACATAGGTTTATCAATGCTTAACTTAAAGGAGAGGTTCTAAAGGTACCCGTATGACGTATTAACGACGTTTGAGAGCGGCGCTAGAGAAGCGACGATTTGCTTTACAATGAATCACATAATATACAACTAAGAAGTATCCTTAATAAAATTACTATAAACTTATCTCAACAGCAGCTATATAATAATTTAGCTAACGTAAAATTAAGTGATCCCATTGAATTATCATATTCACCCACAGAACATTAATAAAACACGGACCACTCTTTAAGTAATCAATAACAAAGCTGAACAAAAATGTTGCACAAACAAAGCGTATATCGAAGACGTTAAGATTTTGACTACGGGATTTTTTCGGCCGCAAAACGAATCCAACATCAACCTCGATTTTGATTTTAATTATAGCTACAGTCTAACTGGTGGTTTGTGAGTTCATCATTAACGATTCTAACAAACTTCATCTGTTTAATACACTTACCGCTTTTCTTTGTATTTATTACCTTTCACGTCAAATCCCTCTTGACGTTGTAACTATAGGATATAATAAAAAATAAAAACTATATCTTCTTAAAATTAACGATTTTTTATGTGTTTTAACCTATTAAGATACGAGCCAACTCAACATTCTTACATATTCATCTGAATGTTAAAACTAAAAATATTTACAAAGCATTTATTGTTTTAAAAATTATATTCTGATAAATACATAAATAACTTAAATACTAAAAAAATTTTATTTAATTTGTCCTTAATAAAAAAATTGATTTTTACTTAAAATGTTTAAGTATAATTTTATTACAATACCAATATTTACTTTACTACAGAGCCTTAAAGCAAAAGTATTAAAAACAGTTAAATCAATAACGCCATAAATGCCCATAGCAGACAGTAGGTAGGGATAATAGTGCTTATTTGCTTATACTGCCTTTTACAAATTTTCACTCACGTGCTTTATCATGCCTTTATACATGCTTATAAGATCGCTAGACACATCATATTTATATTTATATAATGAGGGACGTAATTTTAATTGAGGAGAAGCATTTGTATTGTGTTCTACATAGTTAATCATTATCATTTATATTATAATTCATACAACTTTCACACTAAAATTATTTCAAAGTTTTTAAAATACTATATTAGTTTTGATTTTATTTATCTATTAATTTTTATTTATTATTATTATTATTATTATATTTAGTAATATATTATATATTATTATTATTTCATTTTTACTTCCTTTATTTAATTATTATTTAAGTATTATATTATATTACTTATTATCTATAATTACAATATCATCTATTAATCAATTATATCCATTAATTATCTAATTACATTATCTATATCATTATAAGGTATCATTGAATGTGTATTAAATTAAGTCATCCTTATTACTTATTATTCTCTGTTCTTACTCATTATGTTTTTAAAAATATTAATATATATATTTATTATATTATCATTATTGATTATTTATTTAATTATTATTTATTATTGGGGGATTTATTATTATTACTCAGTCATTTTTACTTGAACACTTAATTATTTATTTATTTTATTTTACACCTAACGTCAAACTTACTTCATATTCACACACAAATAAAATACGAAATACAATTCTTCACAACACACAACACACACACACACACACTAACACACCACAAACACACTACAAACACCACCATGGTTCATTCAAATATTATCACGGTGTTTAAAACATCATACTCAAACATTACCCTTTATGTATGAACATAACATATATATATATATTTTAAATCATTTTATGATAAGTCTTATTTAAGCAGCGGTACATTTAATTACGCATTTTCAATTATTGTATATACTAATTTAATTCATTTTCAAATTTATGGATAATTATCTTAAATAATAATCATTATCTTTGCAATAATCGAATTTAGTATATATTATAACTGTTAGGATACTTTGTGTTATAAAATTACATATAAAAAATATATTGAATAGTTAATTCATTTTACATAAAATTTTTTATAATCTTATATTAAAAAAACATATTTATACGTATCCTAAAGCAATTAAAATCAGTAGGAGATCATGATAGCGGCAAACCCTATCACTCCTTCATATACAGAATTAGTGGCCGACTAGGTTTGTTCTATTTGACATTTTTTATTTTTTATTTTTTTTTATTATTTCATATTTTATCTAGAGAGTCTATATCCACCCACTCACGGCTGAGACCCTTATTTTCATAAGGAGCGTAGGGTAGCAGTGAGAAAAATACATGAGATAAATAAGTCCCTACCCAAAGCCTTAAACTATACCGCATAATATCTCTTCAGTGTGCGGCCAGACGTGCTAGGCTTTTAAAGAGAGGAAGATTAAAATACATATATAATAATATATGAAGATTGGCAAGTAGAAGAGTTATCCAACATGATTCAGAAGTGGCTGTGAAAAAAAAGAGGCACCACAGGCGAAACCGAATGTCTTTGCCGATTTCAAATGCCACTAGCAATAAATTATACATGCGAGAGCATTGCGCACCCCTTGTACTGCGAGGGCGACGCAAGGAGGTGGAATGCGGATGTGGCCAACTCCTGCTGGAGCATCTACCGTTGCTCGTAAATAGACACTATAGAAAGAGATAGTGCGCCAACGTTCAACGTACGCAGAGATACGATAGGGTCAAGAGTGAATTAAGAAGTATGTGTGAGGACAGTTAAATTAGATCTCTAATAGCTTTGAACATCAACTCTATCCAATAGATTTTAACCGGTAAGCCGCCCCCAGATGTGAGAACAGTACTGCCAGAACAAGTGAGCGATAAGGCCCACTAATTTATAAATACTGGAACCTGGAGGCTGTGCAGAAAATTAGAGAAAAAATGTCCCAGTCAGCAAATCCATTGACAGAAACTTCCCAGTTTCTTTGTGAGGCCGACGAACTTAGCAAAAACCGTTTATATGATATGAGTTTTCCACCACATTTTTTATTTTATGTTCAGTACTTAAGTAATGTTTATGTTTTATACACGCTATTTTGACTAAATTAGTTCAACCCAGGTGAGACGTTATAGAAATGCCAAGTCTGAAAAATAGAAATAGGGAAAGTTTAGAGGAATAGGTACGTTGTTTAACTTGACGAGGAAAGATGTTTAAAGTAGAGCATTGTAAGTTTTCACACCCCAGAGTTTGAAATTTCACAAAAGTGTACTGTTAGGCATAGGCCCCATCCGGGAATATCCCATCCACTGTCTAATGTCAAATGTATATTAGAATCCGGAATCTGAAAGACGATAGGCATACTCTAGATGTCAAAAGAGGGATCAGTGATATACGACAAATGAGTGGAGTAATGAAATTGGAGAGACGTGAATGTCATTGCTGGGCTCTATAGATAAATGAGAACAGAGTAAATAGATTAGTTACAGCATATAAAGATGTAATTCATCGTTGATGAAAAGTAAAGAATAAAGTTGAGAGATAAAACCATGAACCTTTGTAGGAACACCATAAAAATATAACAGGAAAAGGAGGACCACGAAGTGGCCTTTCCATCAACGAGTGGTCTGAATATGAGTATCTGACAAGAAGAGAAAACTTGGAACAAGAGTAAGCAAAGAGGAATGAGGAACGCCAAGGAAGGCGAGTTTAGAGAGTTATGCGACGGCATTGCCATACCCCTCGATCAACAAGCCTTTGATATATCGAAAGCCTCTGATAGAGTCCGGCGTCTCCCCATAGTCCCTAAAGGCATAAGACCATAAATCTAGATATATGATTAGGATAGTATTAGTCACCCAGTTGGACTTCAAGGTCCAAAATCGGGTTCGTAATAAGCGCATACTTGTGAATGACCTCTGTAAAGAAGGGAATGAGACTCCAGATGGATCCAGGAAATGAGAGTTAAGAGTAGTTTCAAAGATCTTAGAAAGAATACAATGTGAGAAAGCTTAAATTAGGACGAGTAAGCCTTTGAGAAGGATCAGATATGCGGTCACTTTACCCCTTTCTTTCGGGATATTTGAGTATTGTGAGCGAGGTGAGTGACTCCTAACTTCCCATGCACCCTGCAGTAAAGTATCCACTTAGTTGGTACAGTAATATAATTTAAGATCATATAGAGAGATCAGAAGTTTTGAATGTCAGATACAGTGAGATGGGACAGGAGCCTAAGCTCAAGGTAAAGCAACACTTAACCCTATCAATAACACAGTGTCAGGAAGAGGAATGGCACATTCCGTGTGTCCACTAAGCTCTTACCTTGTTATTACCTCATTTAGATCTCCAGAATTCCTCACATAGCACTTACCGATTCATGCGCCTAATCGCTAAGGTAAATGAGGGATATGATAACCTGAGCAGGTGAGTAAGAACTAAGGGTGTCTACGAGAAGTGTGTAAGATCCGGAATCGTCCAGTAGAGATTAGATGAATATAGAATAAGGAAGGCCGGAAAGAGCATTAATCCTATTCAGTGAGTAGAGAGTTAGACTTTACATTCAATAGATTATCCACCTAGTATAAGTAATATTTAAATATAAGAGCTAAAAATAAATTATAAATAATACTCTTGAGATATTTAAAAATATCATTATATTTTTATGTAAAAGCGAGTTTTTATTTCTTTTTCAACAACCATAACAGATTTATGTAATATTTTTCACATTACATTAGTTTATATTTATTCATCCAATGTTAAGCATAAAAATATCCTATTT
Source organism: Trachelipus rathkii (assembly GCA_015478945.1). Lineage (NCBI taxonomy): Eukaryota > Metazoa > Arthropoda > Malacostraca > Isopoda > Trachelipodidae > Trachelipus > Trachelipus rathkii. The sequence goes on along the minus strand of JABUQX010028806.1, from coordinate 42,654 downwards.
TATCAAAGTTTATTTAACTATTCGTATGTATGCTAATTATTCCATTAAGACTGTCGATTATATTACTACACTATTATTATTAAATTATTATTAATTAATTATTATTATTATTATATTAATTATTATTTATAAATATCTATTATTTACCTTATTATATTATTATTTGGATGACTTACGTATATTAGATGATCGAGAAGGAAGATAGTGTCTCAGACGTGTGAGCAAGGAATGATATATCCGAACGCATAGAGTCAAAAAGCCGAGACAGATACAGAGAAGCAAATATACAGTACAGGCTCATAGGGATACGGGGAGACTGATCTCTTTCTGTAAATGGTGTTGAAATAGAGCTACTTTAGTCCATAAACTATTGGTAGTCGATAAGGTTTATATATCATACTTGAAACGTATTACTTTAGCCTATAATATTATGATAGCGCCTCAAAAGGATAATTCACAGAATAGATCAAGAATCGGAATCAATTACTATATCATATTATATAAATATATCTTCAAAACTGATAAACATAATGATTTCAATAGAACCTTTTAAGCAATTAAAGAAAGTAAAATGCGTGTGCCTCTGTCTTGTAGCAGGATGTGAGTAAACCTTATTATTACTTCTGTAATAAGACCTCGTATGTGATTTATTGAGTCAGAGAAATATTTTTTCACTTGTTTTTGTACTTTAAGGTACATGTAAACAAGACATGTTATTAATCACTATCCTGCAGACGCCTATTAAACATTCGGTTTATTTACAATAGATATGGATAGCCCTAAGCCTTCATTAGAACTTTTATAATTTTCAAAAATAGCCAAGTGTTTGACCGTACAATTTATCAATATTATTAAAAGAAATGATATAAACGGTCATAAACTATTAAAACTTTACCTTCATAATTAGCTATAGTGTTATCCTGGGGTTACAAATGCCTTTAAATAATTAAAATATAATTTACAATGAAATATGTTTATATAAATATTATATAATTAATATATATGATATATTAATATATATATATATTAATATATATAATAATTAATTTAATATATATATATATATATATATATATATATATAATATATATATATATATTATATAATAATAATGATATATATTAATATAAAACATATATATACATTATATATATACATATATACATATATAATAATATATACATATTATGCGAAAATGACATGCATGCATTATATAAAAATTATATATCGCATGTACAATTGGAAAGTAAATATATATATATATATATATGTTATATATATTATATATATATTATATATATATATATATATATATATATCATATATATATATATATATTATATGATTATATGATATATGATGTATATATAGTTAATATATATACAATTATATATACATATATATAATAATATATATATATTAAGTATATAATATATATATATAGTATATATTATTATATATATTATATATATAGTATATGATATAGTTATAATATATATATATATATATATATATATATATAATATATATATATATATATATAATATAAATAAATATTTCAGATCGATTGTAAGTTATTTTAATAGTCAATGTTAAACATTGTAATTAAATGATTTCTTAATAAATTCTAATATATATAGTATTAAAGTATATATTATGGTTAACCTTATCTTTTACTTATCCAATATATATTATTAAATGATATTATGTATATGTGGATTGTTAAGAGATTGGTGTATATGGAAATATAAAAGTTGTGGGAGAAGGCAAGGCTATATGGCAAGTAAAATTAAAAGAAGATATGAAATATCAATCTAGATATTAAGTAATAAGCGCGTTTCTGATTAATAGAGAATTGATGAAATAGTACGTTAAAATTTGAGAAATTCTTTGATAGAATAAAAAAAAAACTATTTTTAATTTCAGGATAATAAGGTCCATCTTAGATATATGGTGCATATATATTATATATTATGTATAATGAAAGAAGATATGTTGCTTGTGAAATGTTTAGAACTGACACTATCGGAGCTATTATTATGATGCCGTCGTAACTTAATTTGATGAAAAACAAGTATCATATAAAAATCTGATGTTTAATGCAAGTGATAGTGCAACCTCCATGATTGGTAAACCTAAAGGTTTTGCCGCCAGCCCAAAAGAAATTCATCTTCAAATACGTACAATAGATTGTATAGTACAGAGACACCATAAGGTTATATAATATATTATAATTATTTTTCATGGGTCTTATATAGCTTATATAGTTATTAGAACCATTAACCACTCCCTTCTTCCTCCCATCGGCGACTTTTGGAATACAGGCGTTATTATTTGTCGTCTCAAAGTTGTCACTAGGTCTACTGTCTATCTTGTATAGTAAAATGATGATATTGCTATTTACAGACAGGCGAAAATCTATTTCTGCCTCCATCAGTTAATATTTTTCAGAAATTTCCGAAGACAATGATGAACTGTTTATTATCCTTCTTCTCCAAACATATAGCTACTACTACCTCGCTATAACCGACTATTATCCTTCTTCTCCTTCACTATAATTTATATATTTATTAGTATATATAGTATCATACTAATTTGTATGACGGTTCTATCCGGTGATTTGTGAGGGATATAATAATATTTGTGGGGTGCCGATAATGAAATTGCGGGCCTGTATCCGATTATATATATAATATATATATATATATATATTATTATATATTATATACTATTATATATATAGGCTACCCTAGCTTTTCTTATATTCTAATTCCTATATAATATTATTATCTTTTTGCATACCTTCGCTCTGAGGTACCATTATTTTCTAAATTTATTATACTATTGTTAACATTATAACTTGAACATCACCTCTCTATCTTCTAGTGATTGACTCCATTTTTTGATATGTTTCTCTAAACTCGAAATACTACACGGTATATATATTTATATATATTTTCCTAATAATGCTCTTTATAGAACTAAACCCTATATACCTCAGTTATCCTATTCTACATGTCATTATATCGTATATCACTAGCTGTATATATCAAAATAATTAGTTGTCGGTTTACTAATCCCTCATGGATAAATAGATATCATTTGTAGCTTCTTACTTTCTTCTTAACTTCATTCTAATTCTTACTATTCATTCTTTCTTCTGTCAGATTCTCTTTCTTCTTTCTTTTCTTCTTCTTCTTCTATATCTCTTTCTTCTTCTTCTTCTTCCTGTATTCCTTACTATACTTATTTGAGTAATAAAATAGTATGTTATTAATAGTACGGTAAAATAATGAAATTACGGCTAATATATATGTAAGTATGAGCTATGTTATATGTTCTAATGGCTATGTACATAATAAGTATCAGTATCCTAGCATTAAGTAGTATCATCGATCTCAACATATAACAGCTGTTATAACTATTATATAGACTTATTGATGGATTTACCTCGCAGTATATATATATATATGTAAACATCCTGTTACAAATACTGTTATATAATGAATCAAATCAAGTCCAACAAGCTTACTCATTTATGTATATATATCTAGCCAGTATATATTTATATACGAAACATATCTCATTTTCTTTAATAAAACTCTGAGATATGATCTAATTACGAAGTTCACGCTTGTAATTGACCTATATGTAGTTGATGCTTGATATAATGCTGTTATATCCTGACATAAGTGAAACATTATCTGTGCTAAAGACTATAGTATGATTATTTATACTGCATTTACATAATAATCCAACTATAATAACTAGTAAGTAATATAGGTATCGATATTCACTCGCTATATATCTATGATACATATTATATGTGACTACTAAGTTACGGTTAATAGTCTAATATATAAAACATACACTATATATATATAACATATAATAAATATATTATAAGACATTACTATAGTGTTTAGTTGCTTATAGTATAAGTCAGTATATATATCCGTGCTCATAAGGAGGCAGATATCATAATGATTACATAGTATATATTATAATAGGTAAATAAATAATATTAATCATTATATCATAGAAGATATTAAACAGTAGTTTTATTATCATTACTCAGTAAGATCACATTTCACTTCATAATAAATAATGATTCAACATAACAACATATAACTCATAAACAGACTAGTACCTTATTTATGTATTACAATTGTAAAGTCTTTGATCAGTAAGTATCTGAGTTTTTCTGTAGTTCTGTAGTTCTGTAGTTCTGTAGTTCTTCTTTCTTCCTCTCTCTCTCTCTCTCTCCTCTCTCTCTCTCTCTCACTATTACTCTCTCTCTTTCTTTTCTCTCTCTCTCTCTCTCTCTTACTCTCCTCTCTCTCCCCTCTTCATTTAACATATATTATAAATTATATTAATGATGGAACTACGTGTTGTGTGAAAACGCTGGTCCTGAATTGACTTATCTTCTACCATAATATCTAGCTGTAGTTATTATAGTATAATATTATATATATATTATAGTGGGTAAAGAATGACGGTGCTATCGATGATAAACACCTCCATAACACGAATGAATATTTGATTTTCCCGAAAGTGTAATCACTTTATGTTTCAGTGGGAGATAGGTTATGGGGTAAGTGGTCCCTCTTAGTAGACAAATCATAATTTAATTATAATAGTCCTCCAACTCAAATGGTCCATTTCCATTTATTACTTTCCGCCTCATACAACCGTATAAAAACTAATTCCAAATTTGGCTTTACTCTGGTGATTGCTCATTCTGTAAATTCTTTATGCGTAAAATAAATAGTTTCCTTTGCAGGATAATTAATAATAGTCGAGTATCGTGAAAGTACTAAAGATAATTCTGAGACGATTACTTAAAAAGCGTTCTACTTTTAGTAGGTGAATAATAATATATATAATGACTAGTTGGTTTTCACCTCATTAGCTATATTTATTTTGCGAAAATATTTCTCAAAAATATCAATCTCCGTTGATTACTATCTTCTCATTTTACTTTTTCTTGTTTTTGTTTTGGTTCTCAAATTTATTAATCTGATTTAGTTTAATAGGAACTTGACATTTACATTCGCCTTAAACTACTATACTCTCCTTTAATATCTTCCAAAGAGAAGTAAAAATTCTCACTCGCTCTAAGTCCCCAATCTACCTCACCTCCACCAAATTCATTATCACGTTTTACATTATAATTTTCTACATTACTACATAATTTATTATAATTACCTCCAGCATCACCAACATTGAGACAACACTAAAACTTTAATATAAGATAATCATTCCTATAATCCTAGATGGTGATTACAGAGATACCGTAAAGAAATTATTGCACTCGTCGCTTCCAAGATTGCATCCTATTTTTGCAAATACTGTTTTTTTTTACTTATAAAATTGCATCCCATGTTATATATCTGTCTAAGAAGCGAGCTATATTATTTCTGCAATGATCAGTATAAACGTCTCATGTGTCACCGTGAGTATAAATATGAAAACTTATAAACCTATATTAAGAAGTATTTTCCTTTCAATACATTTTTGCATAAAGATCTGAATGAAGAGAAACCCAAAATTTCCATCGATCTGAGAACATATAAATTTAAATAATAATAATTCTCACAACTGTTGCACTGTATTATTAAACCTGAATAGTATAATTTTTTTTTAGTTAGCACGAGTATAATGAAAACTAATTCATAGAATAATCAGATTTTACAGAACGACTATAGTATATAAACCGTTAGGAAGGGAATTGAAGGAAAGATTCTGGACAACCGTCTTAATAAGGTGAGACTTATTGAGAAAATATTGTTAGCACAATGCGTGAGGTAATTGTCCATTTGTGAGATTATCACATATAATACCAATCCTACTCTTAACTCTAGGATCACCTTTCATTTTCGTTTCCACATACTGAGTTCACCTAATAAAGTCACATCCATTCAGAATGATTATATCGTTGTCTCCAGTTTATTTTCTTCCAAAGCTTTCACTCTAGCTTGGAAGTTAGTGATTTACAACTCTAGTTTTTCAGCTTTCAACATTTCTTCCATGATGTAGGTAGTGATTTATACGTCATAACCTAGTGATAAAAAAGGAAAGATAACTTTTTACTCAACTTACTTATTAACAGGCCTATCGTATTTATTGATTACTTCATACATAAGTTTTTACCTGTACTTATACATATACGTTGTAGTAACAAGAGTTTGGCGAACAATCTAATCTTAATCAGACATATTTCTAGACAATTGCTACTTCAGACCGTACATCTAGACGTACATCCAGTATACGGCACATTCAGACTCTGGACATACGTTCGCTACAGATATGAACTTTACTCTTTTTTCTTACTAGTCTCGTCATCACTCATACCACGTCCTCTGATCCCACCTTAAGACTAATGCTAGTGCAAACCATAATCCATCTTATACTATGTGAATCTCCTGCACGAGGTCAAATAGAAAGATACCTATGAAAGATTTTCAAGATTAAGAATGAATATTCGAGACACACACACACCTAATTATCGAACTGAAAAATTTATAGTAGAAGTGAGGCAACTAGAAAGCTTAATGATTACATCAACCTTCCGTTTAATACGGTTAAGCTTTAATTCAATTTTGAAAGGGAGAGACATTCCTCTTGCTTCTGTAACGCCTACGATCTAATCCCAACTCCTCGCCTTTCCATGAAACAACTAGATAATATACCACTTACCTCTCACAGAAAATCATCCCCATAAATAGGTTTCTACTAGTTCAGGATATCATATCCACAATATTATAACCACGTACTACTTTTTTAATTATATGACATATGAGAATTGTAAAGCTCTTCAAGCATGTTGTATAATAGCTTTAACACTCTGTCAAGGACCAGCCGCTATTCTATTATAATGCCCACAAATATTAACACCTTCATCTGTGTACATATCTAACTCGTTGCTGAATGAGTACGTCTTCTGTGTGAGTTCAAAATAACACTAACTATTCCATTTTAGATTTGGGTGAGTCTATATAGGTTTTTGTTATATTAGACCTATATTTTTTTAATCTCACTCACTCTTCCCTCTTTTATAGGTACATATAATGATCTACTGCCACCCTCTCCTGTATATATCATACCCTATATAGTCTATTATAGAAATATCACGCTACTTATTGAAGCTCTACTTTCCAATGAATTTCTTCAATAATCTAGGTAATGCCTGATTCAGCTTAGTTTTCATCTTTCTATCTAGAAATAACGGCTTCACCAATACATGGTACTATTATGAATTTATAATAGGCTTTAACACCTAAAACACTGAAATTTATAATAAGTGTCTTATTTTCAATTTAATTGGACTTAATACGGAATAAAATAACGTCTGAAGTGTTTTTGAAATTCTTAAAAAAAGAACACCATTTTTTTTATAGAGTATTTTAATGGGGATTCTTTTAAGTAAAAATTTCATAATTATATCATTATATACATTTTAAATGAGCGATTAAAACTCAGTGTTTCTTACGCTTTGCAAACACCTTTTATCTAGATCACTGAGTAATTCATTCGTTCCATGGACTACTATAGTCTAATGAACCTATTGTTATGAGTGTTGGTTAAAGTGTACGACCTATTCTTTATGGATGATTATAATAATTCCTTTTCATAATGTCACATTTATGCAAACTTAAAGAGGATAGAGATTCTGAAATAATTATTTGATAAAGCTTTAATTGATTCTTATTGGGAGAAAGTGTTCAGTTTCTATAAATATCACCAACTTACTTTTAATAACATTTTCATACTCAATTTTGCAAACTTTGAGGATAGAATAGATTTATTCAATTGCTGATATTCACCAAGATGCCACATCAGAATGAATGAGTTATATTATTAAAATAGTGCGGTATTAGTCAGAATTAGAACTCCGGATTTAACGGGGTTCGGTATGGTGTTTCTAGTCCATACCAATTTCAAACAGGCTCCGAGGCTTGTATGGTAGCGGATATGACTTTTTTGAGTAGGGTAGTTTTTGAGTGTAGGATAGATGGGTTTAGACTCACAGTGGCGTAAACTATAGAGTCATTGAGTCATTTCGTTCACCAAATAGACCATTTATGAAAAGGGAGTAGCATTTCTAACTTGGATACTATATATTATATTAATATATATATAAATTAATTATTAATATTATTTAATATAATATCATATATATAATATATATATTATATTATAATTAATATATATATTATATATTATATATATATTATATTATATTATATTATAAAGTTAATAATTTAATATATATATATATATATTATATATTATTATTATTAATTATATATATTTATATATATATGTTATATATGAATATTTATATATATATTATATATTGGTACTTTAATATGTACCTATTTATGTACAGAATTAGTACATGGTATATTTATAACCGTTTTATTTAATTAGTGACGATTAATTAGAATTATTATTATAGAGCATAAAAAGAGTAAAATGATATTTTATTTATGGAAAGAGTTAATGTTTTAATAAGTATAATTAGTATAATATATAATATTATATAGAATGTTCTTTAAAAAATGGGAAAAAACGTGTATTATATTAAATTATTGACCTTTCAACTTTTTATTTTGTTTATTAAATTATTTAATTATCATAAATTCTATTATACTAAGACATTTCATTTTTTACATTCTTTACTTTACTAAATAGTATTTAATTTTAATTTATATTTATTTAACTTATATTATCATTTATTATAATCTATTATCTATTTACATTTTCACTTCAATATTATTACTTTACTCATTCACTAGCACTTTATCCTCTCACCAATAAAATTGAAGTTATGTACAATCTAGTTTATTGATATATATTATATGAGTATATATTAATATTTATATATATTAATATATTATATATTAATTATATATTAATATATATTATTATAATATATAATATATATATAGTATATATATATATATTATATATATATATATTAATATATTATAATAATTATTATGATTATATTATAATTATTAATATATAATATATATATTATTATATTTAATTATTATATTATATATATATTAATAATAATATATAAATTAATATAAATATATATAATTAATTATATATATATATTATATTATATTAATATTACTTATTTCATATATAAATTAATTTTTATAGAATTTAAGAATTAGTTTATAACTATTAATCAGGCAATTAAGATTCGTTAGAATTATCTGTTCTCATATATTAGGCTAGTCTAATTAAATATCGATAAGGTTAATGAATGTCTTTATAGTTTTACCTAAAAAACATTACTTTGGCTCATTGTCTATGAATTTATATAGACATGCACTTCTTTCAGATAAGAGTAATGACATGTTTTCATTTTCTTAAATAGGTACTCATATATGATATATAAGTCAATGCAACGTATAGCACTTGTTTTGCATTAGTGATATTTCTGTTTATTCCGACTTAAAAAAAGTTTTTATTATTAACTTGACAAAATCCATTTTCTTTTATGAAAATGATGATACGTCCGGGAAATATGTAATATCGATATTATCCCGGTCAAAACGGTACTTAGATTTCATAAATTAATCATAACTGACTTTGATTTAGATATAATTCACAAGTCTTAGGTTAAAGCTACTTAATGCTATAGAGCAGTACTTATATTATGTTTTTTATTATACGAAATAAAATGTATGTATGCTATAATTAATTTTTGAACACTCTTAATAAAACTTATTATAACCAAAATTTAAATTATCGAATATATTATATTTTAATTAAATTAATTAGTGTAATTCAATTTAATTTATGACATATAAAGTCCAAATATATGCTTTTTGAATAAAAATTAACACAATATTTAATTTAGTGATTGAATCTATTTAATAGGGAAAAATTAAATTAAACCTTTAATGGATAAAATAATACCAATAAAACCTTATTTACATCTATAAAAATTTCATTAAAACCAGAATATTTGGGGTGGGAAATTCATTAAGGATGATTTCACCTTTTTCACAGCTATTTTCTGTATTATTTTAACATTTTTAAAAAATTTCTGTATGTTTTTGTAGTTTTTTAGTCTGTATATTTATTTTCTCGAGTGCATTTCTTATATGACAATAATTAATAATGTCCTTTTAATGTACTCTTCACAAGGAAAATTAGGTCGAATATAATCATTTTTAAAATCTATAGTTTATTATAATTTGATTTTAGATTTATAAATCATCAGATTGGAGGAGCGAAAGGGATTAAATTTAAGTTTACCATATATTTATTCATTATATTTTTGCACTTCTGTGGTCATTAATGCTTTGAAGGTATATTAATTTGTTCTAAAAATTTATTCACCGAAAGATATTATTAAATCGTATTTTTTAACCAAGTTTATTATGTAGCCTTTATTTCTTAGCAAAACTTTTATTTACATTATTCACGTTATAGCTCTGCATATTAGTTATTTGTAATAGGAAAAGCAGTTAGAAATGTAGATTATAATATCATTAACTATATGAGTATTTTAATGCTAATGAAACGTTGTATGTTATATATCTGTTTTTCATTTAATATATTCAAGATAATTTATTGAAAACCCTTCATTCTTAAGAGCTATTCTAATGAGGGTCTTATTCAATTCTTTTAATAATTAGATAAATAAAGCTCATCAATAAAAACTTTTTAATTACTAGATATAATGATTAACGGGTATAGGAGTATCAATCTTTTGCTTGAAACCTCTTACACTAATATTATTATTATGACCTTATTATAAGATTGCCTGATTGTGGTTCTTATTTAAATTCACAACACACTTTATTTCCACGTATAAACGTTAATTTATCACATATCAAATCTTATCACACACTTATTAATGAAATAGTCACTTCATTGCTCAATATAAGATTAATAGAGATCTATTGTCTTCTACGTTACATATTCTCCTAGTATTGAGGAATATATGACATTATTCTGAAGATTCTGTTATTCTGTGGAATTCTTTAGCAAAGTATTTTTTGAGTACACATTGATAGGTGCGTTTCCACTAAGTGACATATAATTAACTCTTGTAATCCACAATCGACTGACAAAAAGTTACAGGAAATATATAACTCAAAATTATTATTCTAACTGGCTTTATATCCTGATGAAACAAGGGTTTATTTCGATTCTTTCACTTATGACTCATCCTATTACTTATAAAATTTACTTCATACTTATGTTAGATTATATGAACTTTGCGAAATATATCTTATTTGAAAATATGTTTTTTTAATTGCTAATAAGTATGAATATCATATTACTTGGTTAATGACAACCTTATAGTTTGGACAGCTTAAATTTTATTTTTTAGTTGGTCTTATTGTGGATTTGATATCACAAATTATCCTTAATTTGTTTTAGAAACATTACTGTTAAATTCTGGTTCCACCTTGAGCTAGTACTAGATATTAACTTAGAAAAATACACATATATATTTTTCCCAATGATTTGAAATAAATAATTTTTGATATAGAAATTAAAAGATTAATATATCTTTTACAGAATCATTAGGAATTAAATTTATATTATTATTAGAGCGATCACAATGAATTAATGTTAATTTTCATAGCAATTATTGGTATACATTTTCTTTTTACTAGAGGTAGTTCACTTGAAGTCATTACTGATTAATTTCTCGTCAAGCATAATTTGCTGGTCGCCAATCATTATATAGCCGTGTGACCTCATCATTTTTTCATAATTTTAATGTTTTATTTGTTAATCTAATACCTTATAATTTTATTATGTTATTTTTTCAAAGTTATTTCAGGTACTTTAGTTTATTACTATTATATGTTTATGTTATATTAAAACACACTAAATTTATTTATTTACTTCTAAAGGGGTATAGGATTATTGACCAACTTGATTTCTTAAGGGCACACCTACACCAATTTTTACAGTTTCGCGCCTATTATAAAATTGAATTAAATCAGAGAAGAAAGATTTTCAGATTCCGATTTTGTTATGCTGTATTTATTGATAATTCACTAAGATCTGTTGTGACTAATCTTCTTCTAGCCCGAAATAACTTTTAACTAAAAACACAGTTCGTTTTTTCTTACTTCTTGGAGTGTATAGTATTATTATACTCGTGGACTGTCACCGTCTACCACATTCAAATCTTTAAAATAGTGCTTTGTCAGAATTTCTTTATTGACAACATTTATATATCAAAAACACGCAATGGTTTTAATAGACATTTTTTCGTTATCTGTAACGGTATAACTCAAATTTTTTTCGAATGAGCTTACACTAACTTGAAATATTTGCATAGATATGTCCATGATTACAATATATCATTCATAAATTACAAAATAAGAATCATCTATAAAACATAATTGCATATTATCATTCTCAGAATATTATATATTTTGAAGCTATTTGGTTCGACTCAGCAGATATGTACACAGACTTCTTTCAAACACATACATTTTTTCCTATATTTGTTGATTTTATATTAGAAATATGAAAAAATTCATACAGAATTATAAATTCAATTAAAATAATATACTTCACTTTATATTAGGAGCGTTAATAGTAATGGAATGAGAATATAATCTAATACAAGAGACATTAATGTAAGCTCTCCAAAGGAGTAATTGAGATGCAGACCGAATTATTTCAGTACTTAATATACTAATAGTTGTCACATATATATGTTATTAATCCTGCTACCGATCTAGCTCTTTTGTATTTATTTATAGTTTCTTTTATGTTGAATACAAATTATAAAAAAAAAAAATTATATATTATGAAAAATAATTTATTAAAAAAAATTCTTTAGATAAATAAATAAAATTTAATTATCTACTATTAAACATTAAGATTGACTTAATCTCGCTCAGACTATTGTTCATAAGCTCTGAAAATTTGTTTATGTTTGACTTATCGGATGAGAAGAATAATAAATTAATATTTAATAAATTAATTTTTCAATTAAAAAAAATTTTATATATTATTTCGTTAGTTTGCTTATCTCGTTTATTGACGCAATATATTATGGGCCCTTTTATATTAACCTGCGTTGAGGTATCACCTAACCCGCATACTTACGTCAGGGGTCTAGCGGGGTACCGTTTTAGATTTACTAGTACATTATATATTTATTACCCTTCATGTTAACTACACACATTGGATGATTATTAATAAGTAAAGATCTTGTATAAAGTGGAGTTAGGGATTTATTTTTTTATCCCTTTCACTAGTTACTTTACTTCTTATATATTAATGTTGAGAGTTCAGATATTGGCCTTTTTCGGTGCTTGTCTTTCTTAAGCGAGGCCCACACTCAGATGATATTCTTCGTTGGTTATCACTACGCCTATTTCACTGATTCGATCTTAAAAGATCAAAGAGATCTAACGATTCTTATGTTTTAGTAACTTGTTGAGTAGCGCTAGTTAAGGAAAACTTACTAAACACGCTTATTATCACCGAGGGTTCCTTTCTTTAAACTCATATTTATTATCAGTTATATTTATACTGATTTATTATTTATATATTAGTTATGTAACTTTCTATATCTTACTTATTATTAATCTATATTTACTTAACGACTATGTGTTTATTCATGGTTACATTTTATTACAACGCTCATAACTTCGTTTTTTGAGATTTGACATAAACAATTACAGCTTGATATATCGTATCAAGCGAAGAATTCATATATAGAAACATATTTCTTAAGGGTTATCTCTTTATAAAGTCCCTAATATATTCGTTCTCAATCATTTATTTAACTAAATATATGAATCTAGCCTGAAAGTAAGGAAATCACAATCAATGAAATCACTGAATCACTATTTTGAGGCAAACAAACCGAGTTTTTCTCTTCCAAAATATCGATCATCAGTTTATAATTGCCGAGATCACTGTTCGTATGCACGGGGATGTATTATGCATGTTATTCGTGTATTGCAAAAAGGGATGTCGCTCCCTGGGACTGTCTTACACGTCTCAAAGGCGATGTAATCTGAACTACAGATATGTCAGTACCCAATATACTTACATTATAATAGTTATTATTAGTATAATAATTGGGGGGAGAGAATGTAGGTGATAACGTGCGCTACTCTCGTACATATAAGCTATTATGTGTTTATTTAACACAAGTACACATTAGAGTAACCGTACAATAATAATACAATTAGATATTGGTAATGGTATAATGAATAAGGTGCCATATAAATTCTTAACTCAGAATTATTTATATAAAACTTGTAACAGATTGTGAATGTACACAAATAATAATAAGAACACCATTCTCACTATATTTATGATAGGCATTTATGGTCACATCAATACGGTTTTAATCCTAATCATGTTCACCTCATTGAAAATTTTTCCATTATTTAAGAGGAAAGAATTGCATTCACTACTTTTTTTAGCATATTCATGACTAAATTGCTGCGGTTTCTGCTAATCTTTTACCAATCTCTACATAATTTTCTTTTTGTAAAATATTTAACCTGCTTGGACTTCATTCGAATGTTAGCAGTAGATTGAGAAGAATTCATTACTCATTGGATTTAAATTAACTATTATTTTATATGATTTGTGTTACGACAACATTAATTTACAATACTAAATGCGTCCAATATTCTAAGCTATTTAAGTATTCATTTATATAATTTATTTTTATAAGAGCAGCGAACGCATGAAATTCTTTACAAAGTCTTTACTACTATCCTTGCGTTAGTATTAGTAGCAGTAAATCCTCAGATGTTACCATTGACGAATGGAAGACGCTTACTGCACGTACTTAACATTTCTTAAATTTGGCCTCTCTATTAGGCTAGATCTAATTTTACCTTAGTTATTATTTCATAGAATTTAACATTTTATGAAATGTTGAAATTCAAGGTCAATATAATTTAGTAACTATGTATATTAGTTTGTTATATTATATATTACACATTAGTATTAGTATATTATTACATAATGGAGATTTATGTTGTACGCTATCAGTCTCACCTTACTAATTGTTGTGTAGCTCCTTCTATAGAGATTTTAATATATTATATTATTATTATCATGATTAATAAATGAACGTATATATTAGTTAATCTATATTATATATATTTAATAATATTATATATTATATTATATATATATTATTATTAATATATTATATTATATATTAATATGATATTTATATATATATATTTATATTAATTATAATATTTATATTATATTAATATATATATATATTATTATATATATTATATTATAATATTATTATTAAATATATATTATATATATTATTATTATATATATTTATATATATTAATATATATATATAATATAATATTAATAAGACTGATAATATTATTATATATAATGTTTTTAATAATTTCAAATATATAATTAATTAATTAATAATGTGGATAATTAGTGAAAGTGAGAGTTCCTTTAATTCATAGTTTTTTTAATTTAAAAATAAATAACACAAGTTATTCTTTATATTTATATTTATTATTAGGGCAGGGTCCAATGTTGGAGTTATGTTTAAAATTAGATAGTAAATATAAAGTTTATTAAAAGTTTAAATGTATTATCACAATGTTACTGAAAGCAAACGATAATTAAATATAAGATATTTTAATACCTTTGAGCCATTAAAATCAAAATGGAATTACATAATCTCTAACCGTATCTTGTATCCCTTTCCTATGATACATTATTTCGGGCTTGATGATTAAACTCATAGTAATACTTCTTAATCTACTTATAAAAAGATTATAGTTACAAAAAGCAAAAAATTGATAATTTTAATAATTTTACTTACTAGTCCATGTATTATTTGTTATGATTCAATATATTTGTTTAAATATACAATAATATATGAAATAAATAATTTACCGGTAATAGTGGTAAGAGGATGTTGGGAGCACCACAATCCACCATTTGAATGAGAACGTTTCTCCCTAAAGGGTTAGCGCACAATTTTGATGCTTTTAAGTTATAGCGTGAATGAACGCTCTGCATCTTTACACAATTCATGTTTAAATTTGGCCTCATGCTTTCATTTGGTTCTTAATGATGCGAAATTCTTATATATCCTAATCATTTTAAACATCCCCAAAAAATAAGAAATTATTGAAGAAGATTGTTCAAGGACACGAAATTACCAGTTACAGAGACAATGTCAGTCAGCCAATTGCATTATTTTTTAGAAATTCTGTGCTGAGAGACAGATTTGTGTTTAGTAGTCTAGTCAGACTAATAGTTGTAGGAATGAAGGAATCGCCAGTTGCATTCTCCTTCACCATCGATAGTGTTATTCCCTATTTTCTGCAGAGTATTTCGTAATACATACCACTCTCATTAAGCATCCACATCTGCTACTTCATCTCAGAAAACAATATCTTGCGCCTCAGATCCTGGCGCCATGTGACTCCTCTCTTCACTACTTCTATAAATAAGAAAAAATGAATAATTTACACAACACCATTAATTAGAGCAGAAAGATTTAAAATTTCTTACTAGGAGACTCTCTAGATTATATTAATTAATTATGTAAAATATATTTAATGCAATAGAAAATAGTCCACCCAAAGTTATGGAGAATTAATTAATCCTTTAATTAATCACACCTTAAACTAATTAAATTGCTAATTAATAACAATACATATAATAGAAATTATTTAATTAATAAATAATGCACAATAATAGAAAATATACAAGAAACGAATAGATATATTATCATTAATACAGAAAACTAATAATCACAGTACAGATAGAAAGGTAGATTTACCGCTACCCCTTGGGCATTAGATAATAAATGGATGGCCACACTAATTTTATGAAAATTACAATTTATATTGATTAATAATAATGGTAGATATGTGTATTGCTCTCGTTTCAGGATTTTTTAATTTCAAGAATGAAAACACACTATACGCAGCAATTATTTTTGACATTTTTATTTTCCTATTTGCCACGATCGTTAGGTTTATTATGTACGAGACCATTTTTTGTTTTATTTAGGTTATATAAATGTTAATCTTCTTCAAAATTTCAGGAATGCTTTTGAAAAACAACAAAGCACGGGCAGGTTTAATTTTCTCATGACTCTACTGACGCTTACTGTTTATATTTTTGATTACATATTTAAGAACAAAACATAATCTTACTCAGTTTACCAAGAAAGATTATTTGTGTTGTTATTCATATATCTCGCACTTACTAAAATAAATTTCTACTAAAATGACGAGAAATGCATATTGTATGTATTAACACTTCTCCCTTTGTTAACACAAAATTGTCGTAAATATTTATAGATGATGTTCATATTAACTCCCATTTGTATCACGTATTTCCTAATGCGAATTAAGGAAAAAGGAAACTTAACACTCAAATACTCACTCTTCTCTTCTTATATATTTCTCTCGTTCTTTTTTTTCGTTTTTTTTTTTTTTTTTTTTTGGAAACTACGAGTTGGAGTTTCACGTTTAAAAGGTTCTCGTCTCGTACAAAGAAATTTTCACGTCATAAAGAGGAATTTTCCATAATTAGTCGTTACATTCATGTGTTGTTATTAGGTCCTCTTGTGTTAGTAGTCAAGGAAATATGGTTAAAGGCTTCCTCCTTCTTTTTTTCGTTTAGCGCTGTTAATTTGTTAAGCGCTTGTTTATGATTAGGTATATTTCTTTTCTTTACCAAGAAAAAATGTTAAGTGTAAGGTAGTGTTTATTTAATAATTAAGCAATACTGTAATTAATAAAAATGATCGCTAGAGAAGAAAGAATTGTAGATATTTGGAAAAAAGACAAACATATTAAGCATTATGCACTAGCATTTCATCTATCTCCTATAAAGTCAATATATCTCTCAAAGCTAAATATTTTGAACAATGTTTTCTTAATATTAAAACTGTGAGAATAGTGTCTTTATAGTGTTTCTGGACTCTCTTGTAAACACATAGCGCCGTTTATTATTTATATAAGTCTCACTTAGATAGATTCGAGAAGAAGGGAGTTGATCCCCGGACAATTGTTGGACATGTTGTAATCACGGTATTTGTCTACTAATAATACATGTAACACAATTAGTATATCAATGATCAAATTTGTGGTTAAAATTACATTTCTAATAATTCCTCACCATATCATTTCACTCACCCTGATAAAAACAATAGAGCCATAATAAATTATCTTCTAGAAAGTTTTTGGTTAGTAGGAATTAAATCGCTAACATTTAATTTCCATGTTGATAATCCATTTTGTCTCGCCTTATTTTAATTTAGTGTCTCCTGCTGGATGACTGACGTTAGATATTAGCTATCAAATTCTTATAGCCTATATGCTGTCCGGTCGACATTAAGATCTGATTCTGATGTTCCAGACGTAATAGGTAACTGCGGTGTATTCTCTTCTCACTACAGTTCATGCTATTAGTCATTACGGAAATACTACTCCATTTGGAGAACGACTATATGAATATATATTGAGAACCTTTCTCATACGCCACAGTATTATTAGAAATCAACCTTTTTTTTTACTACATCAATATAACTTAAATCTACTGATTTTCTTACTTTGGCTCATAAAATACTCTTAAATTTAAACTATATATAGTCTCATTCTGCTAATAATTTACTAAATTGTACTTTAACGAAGTTCATTTTCTCACTTGATAGATTAGCTCTTGAATCTAGAATATTAACATATTCTTGTTGTAGTTCTCCAATAAGTTAAGATAGCTCTGTTTATTATTAAATAAGATACAAAAGATAATTAATCATACAATTTGTAAATATTATTCAATCACTACATGGTTAATTCTTTGACTTCACTGTTGCTTTGTTTTTTTATTTAATATTAATCGAGAGTTAGATGTTATATTATTTTTAAATTTCGTTTGAAATAGCTCATTTATATTTATTTATATGTTATTTATTTACCAATCTATAAAAGCCTACTCTATTGTGGTTCTAGGTTTCATATTTCAATATTGGATATTTGTAGTAGATACATAGTAAATAGACTAAGAATATAATATTATCTCACTCTAGGTTTATTATATATTCAAAGGATTATTATTGTATTTTCTTATTTTATTATTAACATTTCAAAACTGAGCTATACAGTATGTTCGCTTGACCAGTAAATCATCGCTTAAGATATAATAAAAGGTTTTTATTTTTATTTTTTTTCTTTTAAGTTTTATCCGATATAAAAGGAGTATCAAAAATATCACAACAAATTTGTTTCAATTCTATTAATATCCGTATTATTCACATTGTTTATGATATCTACGTTCATACTTTTTTTCTTGAACTTATTGGGAATTTAAAAATGTAAGTAATTTCATCATTTTTAATTTGGTTTCTTTTTTCCCCTCATGGGAAAACGGGTAATATCTTTTTTGGTGAAGGTTCATTTTATTTTTTTTCAATTTATTTGGTTTCTTGTCAATATAGGTGTAAAAAACGGGGATATGTTTTTTTTTTAAATTCTGTTCTAAGGTATGCAAATTACTTCCCTTATTCATTTTTATTATTGGGAACTGGGGCAATCCCATATCTTTAATATTGAGTTTTGCAGATTACCTATTTTTTCTTGTGCGGACGTAGGAGCTTTGGGATGCATTTCCGATATTGTTCAATTAAATAGAACTAGCCATATTTTTTGTCAAGTTATTAAAGAAGTGGGTTGTTTCAAAGAGTGAGAATGGTACTCTGTATGTGAGCAGGTGGAAGAGAATATCTAAAATTATCATCGAGTGTATTTTTAATTACGTTTGAAGTTCCCTCTCGTATTACCATTGCTAGAGTTACGCTAGTGGTTGCATTGGTGTCGGGTGAGGAAAAAGGTTCATATCAAGGGAGAATAGTGTTTTCTTTGGTGCGTGGGTGGTTTTGTGCAATTGGAAGGTGGTGCGGTTTTTGACCTTATGAATTGTGTAATAAAAAATTATTTGAGCTTAATTAATGTTTAAATATAGAATTGATGAATATTGTATTTACTTTCATTTTATGTTTTATTAGTGTTTTTAATTTATGAAATGAATTACTTAGGAATCTAAATTATAGGTACAATTTTTGAATATATTTTCAAGGAAAGACCATAGAGCTGCATCAGGTGGATT